>CM060871.1:9599576-9663195 GCA_030737845.1 Acorus calamus | reverse complement strand
CATGTGAATAAGTTGTAAAAAGTTGATTTTACATGTGAGCCCCATTGATGTATAAGATACGTGCTATGACAGGTGATTTGATGTGATGCTCTCATTTTTATGTGATTTTTAAAAATGAAAGTAATAGGCAAATCGGTTTTTTATTTCTAAAATATGGAGGAATAACACAATTTATGTACCATGGGTGAAAAGGGGACTTGGAATATAAATACCAGTTTATTGTCTCCTTATTCCGCATAGCTATATCTCCTTATTTCGTCTACCCAAACACCTATTTTACCTATTCCACCCCTATTCCATCCTTATTCCGCTACCCAAACGGCCCCTTATAAAATACATTCTAAAAATCTCTAGCATTTAAATGAGTGCCACTGCTTGAAATTCCATTTGTCACCATATTTGGGGATAGGGTCGTCTACATCTTCTTTTGCGTGACGAGCACTGAAAATCTGTACGTGAATCAATGATAAAGAATCACGTACATGATAAAAAAAACATTTTTAATAAAAATGTTTTCAAATTAATTGAGGTTTACATGAAAAAATAATATTCTACTTTTATTGGTTCCATAAAGATTCACTAGGTCTTTGGTATAGATGATCTTAATTAGACATGTTTAACTAGTGATGGCTGCCCTCCCCTGACGCTTTCACCTATATGCCATGTTGTTTTTCTTTAATTTTTTTTATGTATCTTCTTATTTCTAATTTGGACTTATAACCCGTTTTTAAAAATAAAAGTAATGATAACAAGATCTATTTTTTTTTAAATAATAAAATGTTTAACTATTAGATAATATGTACTCAATTAGGGGTAGACCAAAACCTATAAACTATCCAGAGAACACCAATAAATACTCCAAATCCATATTTGACAGGTATCTGAAATATCATAGAATGATTGAAAAGTGGATACAAAAAAAGGGAAAGGTCGATATCTCCCCATAAAGGTTAGATAAGTCAGTTTTAATCCTTATAAAATTATAAAAAATCATCACGATTCTTATGTTAATAAAAAAAAATATCGTTTCACTCCCTACCGATACTCTCAACTAATCACGTGCATAGGTTAAGCTTAATTATACATTAAAAGTTACAAGGAATGCCCTCACTCCTTATTTATGAAAAAATGAATATAGCCTCCTAGAAACTTATGAAAATTGAAAAATGTCACTATAAAATCGAACAATCCCCTTAGGTCTCTATCATTACTACACAATATTTATATTAGTTTATATCGTAATCAAAACTAATCAGATCTGTGATTGACTCTAATCATACATGATAAATTATTGTAATACCATTTTGTGAAAAGTACTTGATAAATTACTATAATATACTACCTAGATTTTTGGTTAACTTTAATGGTCGACCCGTTGAAATAGGGCCGAGGCCGAGGCCCGCGGGCCCGCGCCGGGCTGACCTTTTTCAATTTTTATATGTTTTCAAAAAGGGCCCAGTTATATCCCTGCCCACGGGCTTTTTTAAACGGGCCTGAACGGGCATCACGGGCCGGGCCTGATAGTAGTAATTGGGCCCAGAAAAATGCAGGATCATTTTTGTCATCAAAATGACTAAATCAATTTTTTCATGTTTTATAAAGACTTATTTAAGTGTATTTATGGGAACAATTCAACCCGCAGACTAAAATCCGTTAAATCACATATACTTTATGGGAATCAGTAACAATTTTTAAAATTTATAAGGATTTAAACCGATTTAACAAACTTTTCAGGAAATTATATCAATTTTTCCCTACATAATATTACTAGCTATTAAAAATATCAATAATGTTTTGTAGGCCCCAACTTCACAGGCCCCATCATAGGCCCCATCAGGTGGCAATGAGACATTACCTATTATACCATTTACTTGATAATAATATCAAGATTTATTCCGAGAATCATGGAGTATCATTAATTCTTTATGCATATCTCAACCGAATTATTATTATTTTCTTGAATGAGATCTAAACAAACAAATAAATAACGGAAGATAATCAAAGTGATCTCCGAAGACCCATCTCTTCTTCTTGTTGTCTTCTCTGCATTTCCTCCTCCTCAATAGTCCACTTGTGGCCATTGTTGCTGCTCAGGCCTCGTAGCTCGGGCCCGGGTCTCGGATTTTTTACCATCTTGTGCCCAAGTTCCCGAAAACATTGTTTTGTTCTTTATGGGCCGTTGGATCTTCGGGCATCGGGCCGGTTAAAGAACGCCTACCGGATCAGGTTTTATTTATGACTTTTGAATGTCATTTTTCATAGTTGGATTTGTTTTTTATAATGTTACATTTTATATATATAACATTCTTCGTTTTTTAAAATCTGTGTCGTTTTTGTTACATTTATCAACTGCATATGTGTATTGATTTATATTTGTTACATTCATAAATGTAACAATGAACTACGGGTAAATTGAATGGAATGTAAAACATTTAGAAATACATATATATAAATGTAACAGTTTTTATTAAAATGAAACCAATAGTTCATGTAATATTTGTTAAGTGTAACTCACAGCAAAACAAGTGTTTGATATTTTTCATGAAATGTAAAGATTCGTTTTCAAATTGTTTAAACATTGCATGAAATGTAAAACATTTATGTAATGTAAATGTAACAGTGTTAATATAAATGTAACAAAGGATGTAAACATGTAGGGAATGTTTTTACTGCTGTTTGAAGGATTTTAACGAAAAATGATTTAGGTAGTTTTAGTATAATTTATGTAAGTTTTAGTATAACTGAAATAGAAAATTCATAAAGATTTCAAAATTTAAATTTTGAAATAGGGTGTAACTGAAATTAATATGAAAGATTTGTAACTGAATAGAGAAAAAAAGGGGATTTTGGTTAATGAAATATATTTTTAATGAAGGACATATCCGTATTTTGTCATTTTACACTTTTTCAAAAGTCAACAAACCATTCAAAATCAACCAATAAAATAATGACATCTGAATGGGGCTTGTGATTTGGGGCATATGTATCACCACTCTAAAAATATTCAAATTCGAATGATAGAATTATTAAATATGTTTGTATTTATATTAAAAAAGAAACCCTAAAATTTTGAGACTTTATTTTCCGATTATACTATGTTTCTCTACTATATCACAATATCACATGATCACTCAACTAATATTTATATTTAAATGTAAATTATTTAAAAATACATGTACACATTTTTGAACATGACAAGATGTGAAATTGAATATTAATATTGGTACCGATATTTTTTTTTGTTGTCAAATGTTGGTACTGATCAAGTGTAAGTGTAAGAGCATTTTCTTTAAAGTGTAATATCAACACTTTATTCCTCAATTACACTCTCATTTATAACATTACTATTTAATTGGTTGTTGTTGCTGCAATAGACTAACTAAATAAACTAGCTAAAAGAATAATGGGCCCCATCTCTTTAGCCACTCAACCTCCTAAATGTATTTTTGAAAATTATTTAATGAGAACAATCAGGTGGCTCACATTTGGCTAGCTAAAAAAACATTAACCACAGTTAGCTTAGAATATAACACCTGACAGGTGGAGCTCACATTTAACTCCCTTTTAATATTTTTATTGAAACAATATTTTTATATGTTATATCACACCTTAACACTAATATGTTAGTTAATATACCCATTGAAGATGCCCATCAGTTTTAGTCCCACCAAGGCTAGTTACACTCTTTTTTGGGCAAGTCATGGGCTGATGCAGTTGCGTGGACAGGACTGGTTGGTGCAAACTCAAAATTTTCTCCTGGCCCGGCCCAGGCCAACTCGCTTTGGAAAATGTTTGAGGGGCATTTGGTACTATAAAAACAACATAGGGGGTTTATTACAAGAGAGAAAAAAATGAAATTTAAAATTTAACAAAAAATGAAACCCAGATGGACAAGAACCGGTTATCGTCGCCTCCGCCACATAGGAGTCGCAGACCACATTTTTCGAATAAGTCCAACCCTCTTTAAATATTCATTTCTAATCCCTACTTGTCATCAAACCATATATTTTTTTTTATTTTAAACACCGTCTACGCGAACAAACACAAACAAGGGAGGGTGGACGACAAAGAGGCCCTCTTTTTGGGTTTCTAGGGTTTCATTGGGTGAGGAGGAGGAGGCGAAAAGGCGGGAGCTTGTTAGGGTTTCGGGTCCTTTCATGGCGATGCAGGGGGGTGGCGGAGGGCAGTCGATGGACCCCGCCGTGCTTGACGACATCATAAGCCGGTTGTTGGAGGTCCGAACGGCTCGGCCGGGGAAGCAGGTCCAGCTCTCCGAGGCCGAGATCAGGCAGCTCTGCGTCGTCTCCAGGGAGATCTTTCTCCAGCAGGCCAACCTCCTCGAACTCGAGGCACCCATCAAGATCTGCGGTGAGCCCCGATCCCACCTCTTTTTTGGTTTTTGATATTTTTTTGGGGAATATCGATTTAAGGGGGGAAGAAATCTGATTTTCCAGTGATTTGTAAGTTGGGTGTTGGGGAAATTTTGATATTTATAAGAGTTTGCGAAGGTCTCGTTGTGGATTTGGAGTTTTTGGGTGATTTATTGTTAAAGATTTGATCTTGTCAATGATGGTTTGCTGCAGTTGTCTCTCCTGTTTTTTTTTCTTTCTTGTGTATATTTGGATATGATTGTGTAATGTAAGACTAACAAGAGGGAAGATTGAACATGTATGGGGATTCGACAGTGTGAAGTGGATGGATTTGTTTGTGTTTGCGTTTGCACTTATCTTTTGTTGATTTTTTGGAGGAACAGCGGGAGCTCGCCATCTTTGATTGATTAAAAAAAATGGAGTGGGACATAAAGGCCTTACCCTCAAAGGAAAAAAGGCAGATAAGGCAACTCCTTCCCGTAATTAGTTGTTGAGAGTGGGATAAGGTTTCCTTTGGTTGACTAAGATTTTAATTGTTCTGATGATGATGTTTTGAGGTTCTGATATTACTATTGATTACTGAACCGAGTTTTCAATAGGAAATTTTTTTCTTAGATGAGTTCAATCCTTCTTTTTCATTTTTGCTGTTGCTAATTTTGTGGATCATGTTTCTATTCATATTTTGCAGTACTGATTCTTTTTGTTGAACTTGTTTTCTCTCCTTTCTTCTTTTGTGGATTTGTTTGAATCCAAGTGGTGTAACTATGTGAGCCCAGTGCAGTCAGCATGAACTCCTGTTTCGTGGGTATGATTATGTGATGTTTCTTTGGTTGATTAATTTTTTAGAGAAGGCAGTGTCACCAATTTTTATTGCTAAAATGTATGAATATAGAACAATTAAATGATCCCCTTCCCCACATACAAGTTCGCTTTCTGAGCCTTAAGAATATTACTTTCCCAATTCCTCCAAAAAGAACATCACACTGTCCCACGTGCTCTCTGTATGGATTGGCTTGCCCTTGAAATTTTTTTCATTCCTTGTTAGCCACAAGGCCCAACAGACAGCCAGGGGGGGCAAAGTAGTGAGTATGTTCTTTGATAGATCAGTTAGTATTTGTCTTTGTTCTGAAATTCCTGATCAACATCTAAACCTGTTTTTCCAGGTATTCAAAGTCAATCATATCATGCTACATTACCAAATTCATCTGAATTTTGTAATTTTTGTTGCCTGATGGTTCAGATCACCTCTCCATGCAGGTTTTAGTTTTGGTTTCCGGTTATTTCTTTTTTTCAATAAAGAGGCAGGTCTTAGTTGAAATGTTATTTTTTTTTGTTGGAAATGGAGAGTTGAATGATGTTAGTTGAATATTCTGGATGTTAGTTGACTTGGTTCTCTAGCTTGGTTTATATTGTTATGTTATTATTATTTTATGATGTGCTTAAAGTGAAGAGTGCACAAGATCACATGATGTAATGTACGGAGGATTGTCACTGCTCTGAATCAAGGGGTAACTGGACCCAACCCATTTAGCAATTATGCTTGGTCTAGTTGGTTGCATTCTCTTAAGTAATTTGTATATTAATTTGATTAATATTGGTTGAACTGGAATCAAAATTCTTAGTTAGATTGTGCTTGGCTTGGAGAGGGATGAAGATTGGATAATCAATTGTGATGCGTGCTTATCAAATACTGAGACGTTCATTGGGATGTATAAGAGTCGTAATTTTTACTTTCTCAAGTTCATCACTGAGTTCTGCTTATATTTAGGTCAAGGCAAGTTTATGACACCTAGACCCAGTCCATCTTTCTATTCGACCTGATATTTTGTCAATAAAAGTGTAGGGCTTATTCTTGTTCATTTCCTGGTCTGTGCCACACTTAGTCATTCAGGTCTTAATGTTGGTCTATGCAAGTTTAAATTTGAGTGGTGGTCTTGTGTTGTTGGGTTGATTTAGCTTAGTTGTAGTCCTATTCCTACTGAAGATATTTTCAATTGTTAGTTCCTGATGCTTATAGGGCCCATATAATTTTGGAATTTCCACCTTAATATGGAAATTGATAGTGAATCTGTGAAGTAAATAGTCATCCTCCCTCCCAATCCATTATATCGTGACATATTGGGCTAATTTATCTGATAAGCGATTGATGCATCAGCCAAAAAAAGAGATTCATCTCAGAAAAAAAGTTCATGGATGTTTGACATATTGAAATATTGAGACTTCGTCAATGTGATTCTTGATGGGCTTATGAAATAGTCAAAGATCAGTAATTTAATTCTTAGAAAGATAAGCAGATGATGCGTCATTGGTTGTGTCCAAGTTTTGTATGGTCTATTGATGAACCTTAGATAAATATAAGCTTTATCCCACACATCCTATTTTTGGGTGATACATTATAGAGAGTTTTTTTCAGTACAAATTTGCTTTGACTAATTGGCTGCATATGCTTTAGCTGATATTGGCTCATGTTAAATGGTCCTATTCTTTTATAAACTTTTTAAAAGCCTTACCCAGTATTCATGGATGATCCTTTTTATATTGTAGAAATTTTATTTTCTGTTACTAATATGTTAATATGCCACTTCATGTCGACATGTAGTTCTCTTTTGTTGTAATTTCATACCATTTGATCCTTCAAATAGTTCACGGACAAAGACAAAATCAGCAGCACATTGAATGTAGAGAATTGGGCTTTCGTCTCTACCATTTGGTTTGTTGGGCGATTTAGCTCTCATACTATGAGAGAATGTTCTAGAGGTCAGCATATCTGGAAAACACACAGACATGCATTGTCCCTCTTTTTAGGGGCTCGGAAATTTTATCTTGGGGGTTGATTCTATGTCCATCAGGTGGGAAGGGGTGTGTGCTGACTGAATTTTCAAGTAACTGTGTTTTCCATTAAACTTTGTTTGCGGTGATTTCCATTGTGTTGTGGAGATTATTTTTGTAATTGGGGCATTTTTCTTTTAATTAATAAGGATTAATATTGTGCTATTAATGAAGAATAAAAAATGCACCTCATGCTCGTATATTTATGATGGGAGTAGGTGATGAGTAATTGCAAATAGCAGTCTTTCATCGATCTGTAACACATTGTTTGCCTCTGCATACCCTCATATATCATTTGTTAAACTGTTGGGCTTCTCTCTAATCATCAAACATGAAAATTGCATCTCATATGGATGAAATTTATAGTTCTTTTGGTCCTGCTTGTTAACATTACTGTTCTTTTTGGTGGAAGATCCTTCGGTAGTTACCTTTACTAAGGATTTCCTTGTTTTTGTGATCCTTTTCTTTTCACCTTTGTTTGTGCTTTGGGCATTGTTCTTATATGTTCTAATATAAGGGCGGATTCCTACAGTTTACTAAAAAAATAATTTTTCTCTCTTAAGAAATAACACATTTACATAAACAGATAAACTTATATGTCATTGTTTGCCTTTGATAGTGAAATATGCACTGAGTATTGGATCATAACCTGTAAATCAAAATTTATAGCCTAAGTATGATGGAAAATTTATGATCTCTCATTTCATATTCATCTGTTTTATCTATTTCTGTTTAATGCTGTCATGTTTCTAAGAGATAGTGAACTCTAGTTCGATCATTCCAGCACTAATGCACTGGATTGACACAATCTTCTCCCAGAAAAAATATATTGTGGGCACCAGAACCATGGCCCTATTGAAATGTTTTGGATTTTCATTAGTTTCGTCGACCTCAACATATTGGAATAATTTGATTTAATTTGAAGTTTGAGGGAAGTAGTAGCATTTTGTTAAGATTTAGATCTTGATGCACCATTAGAGCTTCACAGCTTGACAAGCACTGTTTTTCTGTGTTTTGGATGAAATGTGGGATATCCACCTGAAAGGATTGGGGGAATGTATCTTGGAAGCTGATTGAGTATCCCTTGAGTCAGGGAGGGGCTTGGCACTTCTATGCGGTACTACTTTAGTGGCATTGTTACGAGTAAAATAGATTTCATATATGATGAAATGCAAGTAAAGTGAATATTCTTATATGATGAAATGCATGTCCTATATGATCTGATGGTAGGTGCATTTTTTTTTAATGTTTTTAACAATTGACATTTCTATATATCTTCCACTCACTTCCAGTGTGATAAATGGTTCTTTGGGATTATATTTACATATGCTGTTTCTGGATACCAGTATGGAATTCTTGTACCCTCTTTATTCTTTATTTACTTTTTACCGTAAACAATTTTCGTCTCATTATTTGCATCCTATATTAAATTGTTATGTAGTTTTCTTCTGCTACTGTGATTATATATTTTGGAATCCTAACATAGATAATTTTTTCCATTCTTGGTTTATAGGTGACATTCATGGACAATATGGTGACCTTCTAAGACTCTTTGAATATGGTGGCTTCCCTCCCCAAGCCAATTATCTCTTCCTAGGGGATTATGTTGATCGTGGAAAGCAGAGCTTGGAAACAATATGCCTCCTGCTTGCTTATAAGATTAAGTACCCTGAGAACTTCTTTCTTCTGAGAGGAAATCATGAATGTGCGTCTATAAATCGAATATATGGTTTTTATGATGAATGTAAACGCCGGTTCAATGTGAGACTGTGGAAGATTTTTACTGACTGCTTCAACTGCCTTCCTGTGGCTGCTCTTATAGATGATAAAATATTATGCATGCATGGTGGCCTTTCCCCTGATTTGTTGAATTTGGACCAAATAAAAAATATATCCCGTCCTACTGATGTTCCAGACACTGGTTTATTATGTGACTTGCTTTGGTCAGATCCTGCTAGAGATGTTCAGGGGTGGGGAATGAATGATAGAGGGGTTTCATATACATTTGGTGCTGATAAGGTCTCTGAAGTCTTGTCGAAGCATGACCTGGATCTTGTATGCCGTGCCCATCAGGTTATTACCTATATGTCCCTTACAGTTTCAAATGATCCATGTTCCTTCGATATATTTCTTTGAGATATGCATTTCTCCCCTGTGATATGTTATTGCTCATGTGATGTGATGCTTCTGATCTGCAGGTTGTGGAGGATGGGTATGAGTTCTTTGCTGACAGGCAACTTGTTACAATATTTTCAGCACCCAATTATTGTGGTGAATTTGACAATGCTGGTGCAATGATGAGCGTTGATGAAAGCTTGATGTGCTCTTTCCAAATTCTTAAGCCTGCTGAGAAGAAGCCAAAAATGATGATGTCAACCAGAATATAATGATTACAAAATTGAGTTCCTGCTTACCAAGTTTGTGAAGGCGAGTTACTACTGTCTTGCTATTTTCATGCTTAAGCCTGCAATTCCAAGGTGATATTTGTCATGTTAAGATGGGAGTTGTGTTTGCCTCCATTTTTTTTTGTATCTTCATTGCACCTATGAGGTTTGAAGTTGATTTGCATTGAAGCTTTATATCTCTTGTTTTTTTGGCCCAATTTTTTATAGGATAAGTATTCACACTATTTAAATTGGTAAACTAAAAATAAATGAGAAGAAATGGGATGCGTCACACCAAATAAACCCTTTTTTCCAATGATGAGCATCTCTGCTTGAGGATGTGCTACCCTAATCTCTGTGAAAACAAAAAAAACATTTTCTCCAGATTGTTATACTTGATAGAAAATCTGTGACTATTTAAATATCTGTTGCATCTTATATGATGTGCATTGGCCATGTCACACCCATGTAGATAACTTGGTACATATTGGTATCTTGCATACTACCTTGGGATCTTGTTTGGGGTCCTTCATAGGCACCACCATGGTACCATGGATTGCTCATGGGTACCCCTACTGTATCTTGTTTGGAGTCTCTCGTGTAGACTGTATGTACCTGTTTCCTCTTTAGGTCATCTGTTTAGATCTACAGATTCATCACTTGAAAGAGGGAATCCACCTAAAACCTTATAAAAACGGACACTTATATGAACATGGCAACATGCCATGTTCATATCTGTCATGCATTGGACATGAGACATGCACGTGTCGGACACGTCCCATACATGTCCAAAAATTAAAAATAATTTTCTGATTTTTGAACATGCATTGGACATATGATGGACACAATGTAGACACACAACACTTATGCAACACAAAGAAGGCAGGATGCCCGCCTGTTTTTTTGGGTAGGTAGGTCAGAGAAGGCATACAATAATGATGAGGGCAAATTGCGACCTGACAACATATGGCAATAGAAACATTGGGCATGCAGGCTTGTACAAATCCAACCCATTTAAGGACATTTTTGCATTAGTTGGCTCAGGCAGGCACAGACTTACCAGAAGCTCAAGCCTAGATGATAAATGGCCCGTTAGGGATGTTAGGATGCAACACTTCTCCTTTTGATTGACATCTATGGAAGTCAATGCCTCACTTTATGAACAAGAGATTTGTCAACCTGTCAGAGGTTTAGATTACACGTGGTCGACTGTTCTTGCATGTTGGTACTTGGTCGAGGTATTACTTAATCATTCATGAGATGCTATTTTGACTCTTCGATGTGGCAACTAATGTGAAAACATTTTTTTATTGCAATAATTGTACATGCCTGTGCAGTGTGCACCTAATTTTTCTGCCATCATGTCACAATCCGTCTTATTTGTTGCTGTATGTTATTGGACCTACCTACAAAATCAATAAACACGGGAGCATTCTTGGTTTGGTATGTTCATTATTGGATAGAGGTTCAGTTAAAAGAACTACGAGCTCAATTGGTCTCAAATTATGAGATGCATTTCTGTACATAATGTCATTGATAATGGGGATCATTTATGATCAATGGTCTAGAGAACTTGGATATAGCTTTAAGTGCCACAGGTAAGAGAAAAAGGGACCACTCCTTTAGGAAACCATATTGATGGAATGGATAATCTTTGGCTTACAAATGATACAGTGCTTGCCTGCATGAAAATGCCAGAATGCATGGTATATGTTGATTGGATAAATCGGGACAAAAATTCTGAGTTCCTCACCATGTTAGAGGTGTGGTACATGCCCGAGTGTGGGATATGCGAAATCAAGTTGTATATGCATACCACTTGGTTGGTTTATATATTGATAGTCTCATGTGACGATTATTCATTCTGTCATAGATGTGGGAAAATACTGGTTGTCTCATGTGGGACTGACCCCACAAATTTCATTTCCGCCTTTGGATGGGCCTGCTATAGATGTGGGATAGAAATCATAGATGCATCCCCACAGAGGTGCGGTAGATACCACAAACCGTGTTATATACCACAACTCAACCTGGTATATACCACAAAAGTGTGGTATAATGGCCACAATCTCATATGGAGGTTCTCACATGATTTTTTTCTTACAGATATGAATCGCCTCAGTGATGAATCATATAGTTGGATAAGCATCATAATAATGTGTGAGATTACATGTTCAGATCTTATTTATCACCTTATTGGTGCACCTTAATTAATAGTCTGTGCGATTCTTAGTTTAGTATCAAAACTAGTGAGACTAGCAAATTGGAAAATTCACTTCATTCATGCGGTGTTCTGTATGATTGGCCATTTGGTTGACCTGGAATGAAAATATATTTTAAACAAATGCCATGTCAAAAACAGTTGGGCTAGTGTTGTATGCTTTCTCAAGGACTGGTGCACTCAGTTCTTCATGGCTGAAGATATTGACAATCCAGATGTATATTTACGATCAAAGCATGCTGGGTATTACTTGAATCTGTCAACCTATATTAGCCCGTGATAAGAGAAATTTAAGTATATTAACTGTACATAAGGTACTGCCTAGATGTGCTGAAATCTGAATCACACACGTGTTTTTTTTCTAAAGAAAGAACACCTTGCAAGGAAGTATTTCTTACTGTTACTTATAACTTTAAACTTTTCTCATCCCTTGATTTGAACAACTTTTGTTTCTATTCTGAATCATTAAAGGAACAATGCATGATGACCAATATATGAAGAGAGTCCACATACTAATTTTTATGCATGATCTGAGAACTTAGATATCAACTATCACATGATACCAGGGGCACAAGGATTCTCTGTTTTGTGATGATAATTGATACCACATGATGATTTTTTTTAAAAAATCATGTGAAACCTTTTCTTTCAACAACACCACCCCCCCCCCCCCCCCCCCCCCCCCCCCCCCAAAAAAAAAAAAAGGGCATCATATCATCTTGGATGTTAGATATTTTGATTTCAATGAACATACAAAAGGTGCAATCGTGAGAAGAGATTTCTGTAGCACTATTAATATAACCAAATGTGATGGTCTATTTGTGATAATATGATGGTGACTAAATATGGGAAAGCAATGTAAGCTTGAATAGGTTTCCAAGATGGTCATGTTCAGAGGCTTTTTTAACAGATTCAGGTAAATGACAGAGAGAAAAATGAATTTCCCTCTCTCCCTCTCTCTAAATCACACATTTGTTGGACTTTAAATTTTGTATTGATTCAACATTTCTAGAAATGATAATCAAAATCAGCCCTGCCAGACCAGATTCAGAAATTTACCACTTTTAATTTTTTGTGTACATGTCACTTCAGCTTCAAATCAGCACAACAGCTTATGTGTGTTTTTCCATTCATCTATATTATTTTACATAAATTGCCAAGTATGTGTGGGTTTATTTGCTTACACCAAGTGGTGTATATTATGAATGATATTTGAGAAGTTGAGTTGGACAATTCAATAATGGACGGAAAATGTTATGCTTGGTCCTTTTTGCAGTCGCTTTTATATACCACATGTTTTAGTTTTTATTCTTTTATAGAAAATGAAATATATGCATGTATGAAATGAATGCATATATTTTTACGTTTTTCATGATAGAATATATATTGACATAGTGGGGTATATGTTGTGTTAGGCGATTTGCATGAGCCATGTGGTGTCCAAGAAGGGCATGATGGACAAAGTGGTAAATTAAATTGGGCCCCAAACAAAATGAACCATATAGTACATTATTATGATTTGAGAGGACACAGCACACCAAAGGGAGAAAATAGTCAACATGCAGGATTATTTCTATTCAGTTTTAGTTTCCCTACCTTAAATAAACTTGTGAGATATTCTCTCATAGTTTTATGTGATTGTATGTTCCCATAGTTCAGTGATGCAAATAGGATCCATAATTCTGCACTAAGGATGCCACATCCCTCACAATGTATGTTTCCTATTCTGATATGCTATGGAACCCTTACTTTTGTCATATGTGGGTGTTCGTTTACTGCCAATCTTTTTTAAATATTATGCTCTTGAGCAAGCTGTTTGCTTTCCATGATACCTGATTTATTAACTGATTATTTTCCATTCTAATGACTTGTGCATTTATCTATTATCAGTTTCCTCTGGAGGAAGGATTTCAAGATTCTAATGGTGTGAGATGAGCTTTGACACATCAAGGTTGGGATGGTGGCAGGCATGTAACACTAGAAATAATTTATCAAGTGAACAGTTTCGGCAGTTTAGGCGTCTGGAGAAGGCTCCGATTCTTAAATGGCAAATGCCGATTTTTTTCTTCCCTTTTCATCCCTTTAAACCATTTCCTGTATGATCTATGTTGTCATTTGTACATACGGTTGCCTCTGTAACTCTTCAGGTTGATGCACCCCAAGAAACGGACTTCAGTCACTTGGGATGATTTTCTAATATTCGGAGATTTTTCTGATAGGCAGCTCATATAGAGTTGCATCAACCCAAATTCTTTTTTTTTTCCTTTTTCTTTTTGTGGATCTAGATTGCTTTTATGATAATCACTATTGTCCTACTCAATACCCATGGCCAAAAAACCTGTCTTTATAATATGCATCTTCACCAGAGCTTATAATATCACCATTCAGACTTTTAAGCCTTTGAAACTCAGGTGTTCTCAAATTTTCCGTCTATTTTTGTGATTCTTTTTGTTTGTTAGTTATACATGTTTCCTCATATTGGCTTGTTTAAATGTGTTATTAATCACTTCGCTATAAAGGGAGTCTCTTTTTATGTTCTATTTGATGCAATTGTGCAGGTTAAAGTTGGGTTAAAATTTAATGAGGTTGGAGAAGAAAAAGAGTGAATGAGAAAATGGAACTATGAAATGAATTTTGGAGTATAAAAACAAATAGGAGAATCCATATTTATCTTGCAAATTAAATTGTGTATTTTTGAATTGAGTATTTAAATTCATCCGAGCCTTCACCTCAGACCCTTACAATGGAGCTTCTCAAACACTTTGAATAAACTGTTTTCATGCATTGATGTGTTTTTCTACTACTTATGGTTGGCCATAACTTTTGTTAAAAGAATCAATTATCTGGGTAATCAGGAATTATATCATTTAATCATGGGCAATGGACATCAGAATTGATTTTCCGAACAAACGACAGCCCTTGATTCCTCACATCGAATGGTTACATTTTACCCGGGCTTTGCATAGATGTTCACGGTCCGGGCCGGCCCTTAATTTCCTCAAACCGGGCCCGGTCTCTTGGCCCACAAGATTTCGGGTCTTCGACGGGTTTACTTCGGGGAGCTCTTACATTATTTTTTGGTCCCTACAACATCTAAACTTATATTTAGGTCCCTAGACCCCTTTGTGTATAATTTCTGGGTCCTTCCGTTTGTAGATCATTAAATCCACCGTTATATTTTTCATTTCTACCCCTCTTTCACCGTCTGTGTATACTGTTAAATTGTCTATGTATATTGTTGACAAATATGTATACATTGTTACACTGTGTATTTTATTAATGGATTTTGTACACTGTTTATTTTTCTTATTATGAATGTCATTATTATGACATGATGAAAATTTATTGTTTTTTAAGATTAATTATGATATGTTTGTTATTAAATTTAATGCGCATGAGAAAAATTTGATTGTATGTGTCCATGGAGGAGAGGGGGACACAAAAAATGTGAAGACTAGGGGAAAATTGGAAAAGGGTATCTACTAGGATCTATAAATAATACCCTAAATAACTTGGAGATCTAAAAATAAGTTCAGTATCTAGGAACCTAAAAATAATTAAGGGTTCTCGTATGACTTGGAATTAATTTCCCCAAAAATTAAAAAAGGGTTAAAGACATATATATCCATATAAACATTGATAATCCCATATATGTCCCTGTCAAAGTTGGGCACACATACAAATCCCTAAGAACTCATAAAAACCCAATTATCATCTATGGGGAAATTTTCATCCAAATTAACAGAATATTTTCAGAATATTTCATCACCATGTACTCATTTAAGCATTATAGTTCATATAAATAATCATAAATATAAATTAATCCACGCAAAAGATCAAATTACTTTTGTAAAACTTATATTTCTTCATCTTCTACCTTGACATTGTTTGGAGGGGTTGAAAAATTAAGAATAATTTAGTCACTTTATGGTACGAATTAGAGATAACTAAGATAATTTAAATCGTGATTAAAAAATTGTTGAACATAGAGATGTATACGGGTTTTTTTGAGTTTTTAAGAATTTATGCCCCAACTTTAATAGCGATTTATATGAGATTATCCACCATGTTTACGTGACTTAAATTTCAACCCATAAAAAAATCAACTCTCCCCCGAATAAAAGTCCATTTCGACGGCCGTGATCCCATAATAAAATGGACCTTCGTTAACTAAAACAACATCGATCTAACGGTGAAGAATACTCGTACGACCCGAAACTCATTTTCCGGGTCCCTTGCCTCCCCATTTTTGGGGACTGTCTGTCTCTCTGCGCATAAACTTCTCTTCCGTTGACACTTCTTTGGAACTTCGAAGCGGTGGATCGTCTGGACCTTCGACAAATGCTTCCGAGCTTTCGCAATAATTGCTCTTTCTGTTTCCATCTCTTCTTCTCCTCTGTTGGATTCTGTTTCGTATTCGTTAATCATCTTTGTTTCTTGGTTTCTGAAGTGTGTCTGAAAAAATTCGATATATTTATGATTCCGATTGTGTTCACATAAGCTTTCACTGAATTATAACTGAACAGATTCAGAACTCGTGTTCTCATAATGAATTCAATAGAGAGGGGTGATTTTAGTTGGTTTTTGTGTTATTTAGGTTAAATTTGATGTGGAGGGAGGTTCTTGAGAGATGTGAGCATAGTTTCTCCCACTAAAAAGGGACATAATTTTTGAAGATGGCGTCGAGAGCGATTTTGAGACGGAGGAAGATCGTTTTCGATAATACACACTCCCCAAGCCGATTGGTTCAGTATTTCTCCGGTTTCGGGTCTGGGAGATCGACTTCCGATGATGATCCGGGGGTGAGGACATGTGAGACGCCTTTAACACACATGGATGGTTTGTTTGGGTTTTCGTCTAGGCGTCCTTCTCATGGAATGTTGTTATATGGGTCTGCAAGCAGACGATATGATCTTATCCTCCCTTTGGGGGCTCGGTGGATCGTCCAACCCGTGCGGACGGCATCAACTGTCACTGCAGGGCAGCCCGTGAGAGGTGGGGATGGGCCTCATGAAGAAAAGCATCCGAAACAGGTTAAGGAGGCATCGCCAGAAGAGTGTGATCAGGCTGTTGAAGGGTTGAGCACTGCTAAGGCTAAGGCGAAGGCGAAACAGTTGAAAGAAACCCAAAGGGGTGTGAAATCTGTTATGCAGAAATTCTGGGCAATGCTTCTCGGGGTTGGGCCGGCTTTAAGGGCCGTAGCATCAATGAGCAGGTTTTGATCTTTCTATTTCAAGGTTTTTAATATTTACGATTTTGGGTATTGTTTTTATTTAAATGATAATGTTGTACCCTCTTCATTTTTTAGGGTTGATTGGGCTGTGAAATTAAGTCATTGGAAGGATGAGTTTGTGTCTGCTTTGAAACACTATTGGGCAGGTACGAAGCTACTCTGGGTAGATGTTCGGATCTCTGTGAGATTATTGTGGAAACTTGTGAAGGGAAAGAGTCTATCCAGGAGAGAGCGACAGCAGCTGACTCGCACTACGGCTGACATATTCAGGCTGGTTCCGTTTGCTGTCTTTATCATCGTTCCATTCATGGAATTCCTGCTGCCTGTGTTCTTGAAACTGTTTCCCAACATGTTGCCATCCACTTTCCAGGACAAGATGAAAGAACAGGTAATGATGGAAATGTCAATTCATGTTTTGTATGCAATTTCCATGTCATATCCTTGACTAGTTTGAATCGGTTAAGAGAACTTGAACTTTCAGGATGTTATTACCTGAAATTTTAGACACAATGATTTCTCCTTTTAGATGTGTTGAACTTATATTTGTTTTGGGTAATCTGACTTGAGGGGATTTGTTCTTTAAGGAAATTTTAACAGCATTGCTGCCTTCTTGCATTCCATCTACAGGAAGCACTGAAGAAACGGATCAATGCAAGGATAGAATATGCAAAGTTTTTGCAGGATACTGTGAAAGAAATGGCCAAGGAGGTCAAGGGATCTCGAAGTGGAGAAATTCGAAAGACAGCAGAAGATCTTGATGAATTCATGAATAAGGTTATAAACCCCTTTTTTTTTGTTTCAACATCCTTGGTGTGGGCTAAGTTCCGTGATCAGTGTATTTTTTAATGCAGGTCAGGAAAGGTGGCCGTGTTTCTAATGATGAAATACTAAACTTTGCAAAACTTTTCAATGATGAACTGACTCTTGACAACATCAGCAGGTTTTTGACCTCCTGCATACATCTATAGCATTCCGCTAATTGAATATAGTCCATAATTTCTTAGCTCATCTTTGTGCTTCTTATTGCTTTTGTTTTCAGGCCAAGATTGATTTCCATGTGCAAATACATGGGAATCAAACCATATGGAACTGATTCATATTTACGATATCAGTTACGGAATAAATTGGCAATGTGAGTTTATGATCACTTAGAAAAAATAATGTTTCCTTTTGTTTTCTTATAGAATATGCAGGATCTTTTCATGTACTCAAACATATTGAAAGAGAACTTTACATATTTACAATCATTCCAGACCGCTTTGCATTTGTTCTTGGTTTTTGATGTAAACTCCCTTTTTTGTCTTGTTCTTTGGTCTTGTACCTATAAGTAAGCATATGTTGGATTTCATGTGGCCTGCCTATCTGGTTATCTGTCAGTTCATATAGTGCCCTTCAAATGTTCCAATTGAAAGGAACTTGTTACTGGTAGGTCTATTCAGCAGCATTCTCAACTTCTAGGTCAATATGAATATTTAAATGAATGTCATTTAATTGATTGATTCTATTTTTTGGTCACTGATTTAGAATAGGTAGAATAATATTGGGAGATTATTTTTCGTCTCCTGCACCAGCACATCCCATCCAAAGATAAAAACTGTTTCCACAACTTCATGAGTAAATTGGTATGCTCATGAATTGATTGGTGGGATCCCCGTACCTTCTTTGAGCATATTATCCTTATAGTTTTGGTTGATCCTTGACACTTTATTGCTGTTTGTCAAATGTCAAGGACTGGAATCTGCATTTTCCTTACATAGGATGATCTCATTTTATGGGGTTTGTTTGTTTCCTAACTGCGAGAATGCGACCGCAGTCTCTTAGAGTGGAGATTGAAGATGCAAGGTTTCACAGTGAGTTGATTTTCCTTGCATTCTTGGTCACTGGTTTCCACGTTATTTTATTACAGCCGGGCGGGGATTAATAATGTATCACTCCACAAATTTGAATGGCAGTAACTGAGTTGTGAAAGGTTCCTGTGCTTAAATGAAGACTTCATGTTCTGTTTTTGTTTTTATTTTTTGATGATCTATATTTTTGTCCATTTATAATGCATGTTCAAATAATAAGCTGGTACATCATACCATATGCTTCATTAAATTCAATAATTCATGAAGTCAGCTAGCTTCTATGCACCCCTTCCTCTAGCTATCTTACATGCATGGTATTTGATCAAATAGCAATTTTGCTGGTGGCCACCTTTTCCTTGCATCATAGCTTATACCATACAAATATTTTGTGAATTCAAGTGGTCAGTGCTTGATTTTCTTTCTGAGTTGAAAGCTTGCTGCAATCTCATGGAAGAGCATGATCCTTATTCCTTTTTTTCATGTTCTCTCTGGTGTTGTAAATTTTCAAGAACAAGAAGGATTGGTTTTCAGCCTTTCTTACTTGTTTTGCTGAGTACTTGTCATTTCATTTTTTATGTTGAACTCCATTTTGTTTTCATTATTCAAATATCTATCCATTGGTTTCACAATTTTTCTTGTGCCTAACTGATGATTAGATTAGATTTTAAAGCTCTGTGTTTTTTAAACGTGAACTCTAATGACTTGAACAGGATAAAAAATGATGATAAGATGATCCAAGCTGAGGGTGTTGAGTCTCTCTCAGAATCAGAGCTTCGACAAGCTTGTAGAGATAGAGGCTACTTGGGCTTGCTATCTGTAGAGGAGATGCGACATGAGGTTTGAACTAAATGCATTTCTTCCTATGCAGATATTCTTGATTCCAGTTTTCCAATAAAAATAGTTCTAATGTGTCATATATAATGTTATCAATCTATTCTCCTAATCATAACAGAAGCAGAATATTTCACATATTTGTATGAATGTTAAGTTTGAAAGAAACAGCAGTTGCAGTCAACTTATGAGGATAGTGAGTTCTTTTTAACTGTTAGTTCTACTTATTCCCCTGTAAGATGTACATAGACAAAAACAATTGAAACTCCTATTCTAACCATCTCTGCAAGGCCTCTTATAATATTCATATCATCATATGTATAATATGTTGTGCACTCTCCTCAAATCTTCCTATCCCACACCTGCTTCATTTTTTAACTTCAACTACTTGTTCACTTGTGTACCCTTGATGATCTTAAGCTTTCCTTTTGTGCTATATCAAGGAAGAACAGATTTCAAATGATGCACTCAAATTTAACTGGGTACATATGGTTCGTTAAAACTAAATTGTGACCGAGGACTACTGCAAATTGTTGATCCACCATTTTTTAATTCCATTATTTTTTGGATAAAAAAATTTCTGTAGAAATCTTCGCTCCATATTTTGTATTAGTTCTATATATTTCCATCATTCTGAGTGTTTTATTGTTGTGCAGCTTCGTGACTGGTTGGATCTATCTCTCAACCATGCTCTCCCATCTTCTCTCCTCATTCTTTCCAGGTAACTATGATCTACATGTTCAGCCGAGCTCTCAAATTTTGATCTTTTCTCCATTCTTATACATGTCATATACAGAGCATTCTCTGTTTCTGGAAAGTTGAGGCCTGAGCAGGCAGTTCAAGCTACTCTATCATCTCTTCCAGATGAAGTTGTGGAAACTGTTGGTGCAACTGCTTTGCCATCTGAAGACTCTTTGGCAGAGAAGAAGAGAAAGTTGGAGTTCCTTGAAATGCAGGAAGAACTTATCAAGGTATGAGATTTTGATTGTGTGGTGCATGAATCACATCACATTGTAAATCCATTCAAACTGGTAGGATAATTGCTCCCTCGAGTATTATACTCTTATTTTCCTGATAGTCATCTGTTAAGACGCATTTTTACCATGTGGTGTTGCATCTTATAACCCATGCTTTTCATGATTTCCGAGAACCACTTAAAGAGGAACTTCTATTTGGGAAGATTTTTTATTCTTTAAAAGATTGCATAAAATTTTGCAGTTTAACTTAATGTTTAGCAGGCATTTTACATATGAACACCACATATCCTCTTCCTTCAGAAATTTAATAACTGGAATTCATTATTTAGTGTAACTTAAACCGACTTGTTCATTCGTGTGTATGTTTTGATTATTTTGGGTTGATATCATTTTTGTATCATTGGTAGGAGGAGGAAGAGAGGGAACAGGAGCAAGCTAAAATGGAGACTGCGATTAGCCAGGAAGATGTGGCTCTACGTGAGATGACCAGTCCTGCTTCTGTACGGGAAAAACTGGCAGAAGAAAAAATGATGGATAAAAAAGAAGAGATCTGCAGGATTAGCCGTGCATTGGCTGTGCTTGCTTCGGCTTCGGTAAGGATCAAATTTGAATGTGTAATTATTTTGAGGATCCTTGTATATATATTTCTGCCACCTGAGGATCTATATTTATATCATCAAACAATTGATCCATGCAGTCGGTCAGTAGGGAGCGTGAGGAATTTCTGAGTCTGGTCAATAAAGAGGTGTGCCACACTCTTTAAAAGAATTATATATGGAATGACCTCTTTTATATTCCCCTTTTGAAAATATGCAGTGTGATAACTTCTGTTGCCCTTTTGATTGCTGTGATACTGTTTTCTGCAGATAGGATTATATAACAGCATGCTTGAGAAAGAAGGTACAGATAGTGAAGAAGAGGCTAAGAAAGCATACTTGGCTGCCAGGGAAAACAGTGAGCATGCAGATGAAGCAGATGACAGGGTGTCTTCAGCACTTATAGAAAGGGTAAGTTACTCCCATAAATCAGAAACTGGGTCCATTTCACTTAGGGCGTGTTTGGATGTGTGGTGGGGTATGCATGCGTTCTGAAAATCGGTTAGTTTCAAACGCGGGTTTGGAAAGCATTCTTTCGGAGCTTTTGAAACGCGGAAAAAGATGGCCTGAAATAACATGAATAAGCGGTGGGGACGCCAAAGCTAGAACCCGTTTGAATCCGTGTTTGCAATTTAGTGACTATTTTACCGCGAATCTACGGGCTAAGCTCTCTCGCAACTACATTCCGGCCACGGTTTGGTCACTCTGGATCGCGCAGAATAGAGTGATATTTCGAGGTGATACACTGTATGCGGAGAATGTATGGGAATCAACCATCAGATTCATTCGCGACTGGGGAAGGGTCTGTGCGGGGGCGACATCTATTTTCCTACAGGGGAGGGTCTTAGTTATTCAGGAGTGATCCGGTAGAGGCTTGTGGAGAATCGGTCGGATTCTCTCCCACCGGATCTCCACTTTTATTTTAATTATTGTATTCCCATTTGGGCACTTATCCCTATTTCAATAGAAGATGAATGCCTACCGCCTTTTCAAAAAAAAAAACGTAGATCCTAGTGCACCCTTAGATTTTGAGTGACGCATTAGTGATTTAAGGTTCCATATGTGATGATCTTGTGAAATTAAATTCAGACTTTTGTCTGGGTTCATGTCATTTAACCTTTTACATTTTACACGGTTGCACACCCATGGCCAGAAAAATATTCATTCAATTGCAGATTTTAAACAAGGTGAACGCCTAGATGTGGGCTGATATATCAATAATTTTGGTTTCTGCTTCAGAATTTGTCATCAGCTTCTGCCACCTCAATCATGTTTGTCATTAGTCCTAGTGCTTTAGAGACGTTAGGGAACGGAACCCGAGATAAAATTAAAATTACTGACATGACCCTGCACAAGTTCAACAAAGACATCCTGGAGTAGGAAAAAATGAAGACCTTTATAGATCATTCATTGCTTCAAGCTGTTTCAGTCTTTCTGATCCACTTTTTACATGGAATTTATATTTAACGTATTATGGTGTCTTAGGTTGATAAGATGCTCCAAAAACTCGAGAAGGAGATTGATGATGTAGATGCTGCAATTGGTGATCATTGGCGAATACTTGACAGGTGATTTTATCCCTTTTTCCTGGCAGAACTTGATGTCATATTGTTTCAATATTCTTTGTTGTCATGGCATTTTACTGTTGTATGTTCTAACATTTTTCTTATTATGTTTAAAATAACCACCTCTTTATTCATACATGAGTTTTATAATATCATTCTCACTTTATTGCCTTGAAGTAGTATATGAGCTTTTTAACTTTGGAAACTCTCTGTATTGTTTTGAATGTTATAGATATTGAATCTACCTGGTTGTATAGCTCCATTTCCTTTTATATAACTTAAAATTTATGGATTTTTGAGAAAAGACATGCAAGCCATGGACTTGTCACGAAATCATGTCATCAACTATTGTAATCTGCAGTGAAGGTGAAAACAGGGACCATGAAAAATGAGTGGACATACCATTTTGAATCCAATTTTCTTGTTTTTTGTGGGCGGGGGGTGGTTTAAAATTCACATGTAACAACATCAATTCTGTTTTAATGTAGGGATCATGATGGAAAAGTAACTCCAGAAGAGGTGGCAGCTGCTGCTGCATACCTGAAAGACACCATAGACAAGGACGGAATTCAGGATCTCATCAGCAACCTCTCCAAAGATAAAGGTCGGTATTAAATTCTCTGATTAATTTCTCTCCTAAAGAGGCCTTTAACTTGTGCTTGTTGAAAATGTGGTCTTGAAACAGATGGAAAGATCCTTGTAGAAGATATTGTAAAATTGGCTGCTGAAGCAGAAGACACTGATACAGCCGAAGAACGTCGATCATAGATGATACCAGTTCCTGTTTCTTTTCTGAAATATATTTTTCCAACTCTTTTAAGGTAGCTTAAAGACGATTTTTTTGGTCTATGCTGTCCATATTTTACACCTGGACACTGCATCGGTGGTGCAGCTATGGAGGGATATAGCCACCCATTTGTAGAGATTTTGTTGTCTGAATATTATTTTTTCGCCGTTGCTATGTGATTTTTGGAGCAGTACTGTAAATTTGAGAGGTGAATGACATTCATGTGAGAATTTTTAGTGTAGAAATACAGCGCAATAATACCTGAATTTGCTTCCTCTTTTTTTATCTGAGATGACAACTTTGCTGCTCATTGTAGTTCATCTTTTAAACTTTGCCTAGATGCCCTGTAGGCTGTAGGGTTAGAAATCAACTTTGATGTTTGAAAGGGGGGGATGGCTTCAGTTTGATGCGAGATAGGTGTATAATCAACATTATTAATAGATGTGATGGTTACCTTTTAACATTTTATGTTTGGGTTAAACAGTAAAGGATTGAAATCGACCCAACTCGACTATTGGATGGGTTAGATTGGGGTTTAAATAATCAAATCCGACTTTTGGGTGGTTCTGGGGTTTAAACAATCATGTTCAAGTTGAATAACTAATCCTGCCCCGCCTTTTGTTGGTGAGGTGGTTGAGATGCACCTGCACCATGGTGCAGGGATCCTGGGGAAGTATTTGCCCCCAATGGGCTATAGTCATGAGCCTTGAGCCTGTCATGTTGTACTTGCTCTTTATGAGCCTTTCTACTTGAAAAAGAAAGAAAGAATGTTTATGAGCCTTTCTACTAAAAAAATAGAAAGAGTTGAATCACTGATCCAATTTAGGTTGAATTTGGGTTTAGGGTAGTGAGGCATAATTATATACAGTTTTTTTATAATTTTAACTGCAATCATATACCTCGTCAGCTATCGAATAAGGTATATACATCGTTAGTTTTTTTATTTACATTTGCTAAAAATGAATCCATGCAATTTGAAATTGAACAATATGTAATTTTATTAAAATATATATTTCATTAAACGAACTTTATTAATTTTTAGAAATTAATACACAGGATGACTACATTTGGGTTTGTGTCTAACATTATCCATATATAAAATTTGTTCTAATGTAATTTTTTTTTGTCTTAAAAATTGTCATGCTTTCAAAATTGCACATTTGTATTTTCTTCATTGCCCTTCTGCAGTAGTGATCACGTCATTGACATAACATATAAAATAAAAAATATTAAAATGTATTAAGTTCATACAAATATACATGTATTTTATTTTATATATATAATTTTGTTAAAATAAGACTGATGGTGGGAGGCGGCCAAGAGTGGGCCAACAAAGAGACAGTACACACTCACTAACTGTGTTTTCTTCTTCTCCATGCAACATGTTCAAACTTCAAACTATATAATCCAAAATATCGTGACTCCACAACCGCGTGAAATAAGATGCCATATTGACTCTTCAACTCCATTAATTCAATTTTTCCACACCCTCTCCGTGTGCATGTACGAATATAAAATCCCATGCAATACCACTCTCCACATATTCATCATTCAATCAATCCCACACAGCCATGGCCACACCAACATCATCAATCCCCATATCATCAGTCCTTCTCATCATCCTCTTCAGCTTCACCTCCGCCGACAACACCCTCTTCTCAAGCGGGATCCTCACCGCCGGCAAGTACCTCAGCTACAACAACTACCAACTCATCATGCAAAAGGACTGCGACCTGGTCCTCTACGACTCTGGGAAGCCTGTCTGGTCGTCCGGGTCCAAGGGGAAGGCCAGGCAGTGTTATGTGGAGTTGCAGTCCGACGGGAATCTCGTCGTCTACGGCGAGGGGACGGTGCCGGTCTGGGCAAGCAAGACGAACGTGGGGATCGGGAACTACGTGTTGGTCCTCCAGCCCGACCGCAACGTCGTCATCTACGGCGGCGCCATCTGGTCCTCTGCCACTAATGCGCGCGGCGCGGAGTTGCTATAACGCCGTTTAATGTGACTTCTGTTTGTGGGAATCGTTAGGTTTTGCTGGATATGAGGCAGCTAGTCCCGGGCCGAATATGCATGTATTAGAAGGGTTGGTTTGTGTGTTTTTTTCTGATGTAGTGTTTGTGTTTGTGTTGTACTGTTGTGTTTCCTTTTCGTCTGTCTTGAGTCACAAAATGTTAAACGGCTTTTGTGTGCTTTTGGGAGCTGGTAATAAATGTTTGGGTGCGGTTATTCCCACTAACCATGTTCACAATCCCACCATTCAATATTAAAAAAAAAACCTGGATTCTCATTTTCATGATATTGTATCAATCCCACCATCTGCACACATCCCACCACCCCAAATCAAATAACAACACAACCCCACCACCTAAATCAAAATAAAACCAAAACCTTGTTTCTCCCAACATCTCTCCCCCTTTTTTCCAGTGTCGATGGGAATTGACGATGTCGATGGTCTGGCCAATCATAGCTGATCCCCCCTCTCGATGACTCTCATATTTGCCTCCAACGACACCTTGCATCTTTTTTTTGTGTATGTGATGCCCTAGATGAAAGAAGAGGAACCCAATGTGAATATGTGAGACATTCTTGATTTGTTTTTTTTGGATTTGTTGTGTTTTCATGTGACCTTTGTGATTATTTTTTTTTATGGTTGTTGTGTTGGTTGTTGAAGTGGTGGTACATTTAGAGTTTGTTATTGTAGAAATAATTATTGTATCTGACATTGTGTGTGTTTTATGGTGTTTAAGATGGCTCTTTTGTTGTTGTTGGTGATTATAGTAATGTATGGATCATTGAATGTTATAATGTAGTAATGTTGTTGGTGGTGATTGTTGTAATGGTTATATTTTTTTCCACATTCTTCCCTGGCGATCGTGGATTGTTGTTGTAAGGTTTGTTTGGTGTGATAATATGTATTAATTATTGAGTCGGGTGGCATTGGAAATCCATCCCTAATAATCTGTCGATTTGGGGCTTCTATAAGATGAGATTTTCCTTTGACACACCAATGTTGAACTATATAATGTAGAATTGACTGTTTAATGTCATCTGGAATCGATCGGGTTGACAGAACTTTGTCGAACTGGGGCTTCAATACACTGAAATTTTCATGTGACACAACAAAGTCGAAATACATGTTGCCGAGTTGATGGAGTAATATCATGTATTATCGATTGGTTTGACAGATGACCGTCGAACCGGGGCTTTTGTAAACAGTCATACTCATTTGACACACTAACGTCAAAATACATATTGTAATGTTGACAACGGTAATGACATCTGTAATCGATTGGGTTGACTGATGGTCATCGAACTAGGGCTTATGACACACTAATGTTAGAATACATATTACAGAGTTGATGAAGTAATGTCATCTAATATCAATCGGGTTGACGGATGACCGTCGAACTGGATTCAGAAAGTGAAAACATATATACTCAACCAGTTCCTGTGGAGATTACATGATGAAAATCGACTAGAACACATCAAATTAAGTTCATATGTTGATATTGCCTACAAACTTTCATACATTACTAAACAATACCACATTGAAAATTCCATGCATTGCCCATAAACATTTGAACAACATGTACTAATTCAAAATCTTTCAAAAAGACAGGGCCTAAACAACTTGGTAAAAAAAAAGGGCATAAACACAAAAAAAGCATATGGGACATCGCTGTCAATCATTCCATTGCTGTGACCTACACTATGTCTCAACTGAGTCAGGAAGTATTATTCCATCTTTAAAATAGTGGATCACATGTTGAATCCTTCGATCCACAGTGGTACCAACAGAGCCCATATCAGGAAATGCTTCAAGATAGTGAACGACGTTGTTGATACGCTACACTCAGGGAAAACCCTAACTTACAATTAAAAAAACACTCATTACTTGTAATGTAAGAGTTTAAACCAAACAAATGGAATCACATACATGGCTTTCAATCAAAAAAAAAATAGAGATCAAACCATACATTGCTTTAACAATACCCTAGATTCCTTTCAAAACTCTAACTTTGAATAAAAAAATTCTCAATACTTCTAGGATAAGGGTTTTAAATCAAACAAATGCAACCACAAAACATGGCTTTCAATAAAAAAAAAGAGCTTAAACTATACATTACTCTAACAATACCCTATCTTCCTATCAAAATCCTAATTTTGAATTAAAAAAACAACAATACTTGTAATGTAAGGATTTTAAATCAAACAAATGCAATCACAATTATAACTTGCAATCCAACAAAAAAAAAAAAACCCTAAAACCTTCACTTCTCTAAAAATACCCTAAATTCCTGTCAAAACCCTAATTTACAATAAAAAAATACTAATTACTTTTAACGTAAGAGTTTAAACCAAACAAATTGAATCACACACATGGCTTTCAATCCCCCTCCCCCCCCAAAAAGAGATCAAGCCATACATTGCTTTAACAATACCTTACCTTCTACTCAAAACCCTAACTTTGAATATAAAAAAAACTCTCAAAAACCCTAACCTACAATAAAAAAAACCCTCAATAATTGAAATATAGGAAGAGATCAAATAACCCATGAATCACTAATAATAATGGAGGTAAAGGAGATTGAAGAATCATTTACATGTATGTTTGGGGGCGTCGTGGGGGGCGTTAGGGCGGACTATGGAAGGGGATCACCATCACGGTGGGCTCGCGACGGGCTCATGGTAGAATCACAGTTCTTCTCTCGGAGGATTGATCGACTCACAATGAAAATCGAAGCATCAGATGTGAAGAAGAAGACCCAAACAGAGAGAGAAGGGGAGAAGAGAGAGAAGTTTATTTCAAATTGGGTAGGTGGTGGGGTTGGGAATGCATTAGATGCATTTTTATTGTGAGGTGGGGGATTTAAAAAGGTGGCGTTCCAAGTAAAATGGTCGGTGGGAGTATCCCCACCCTAAATGTTTTCGTGTTAGAAAGTAAAAAGTAGCAACATTAGTTGCATAATGAGTTTCTAACGGATACACTCAATCCATTTTACAGTGTCATTCATAGTATAAAAACGGTTCCTCAACTACCTATGTGATATTGATTGTATAAAAATAAAGAAAAAAAATTATATCTCTCAGTGTATGCTTCACTTTTTTTAAAATATGTATATTAATGAACGAATGTATATTTTTTAAAAAATCGATAAGGGTTGCGGATAGAGTTGCATACAAGTTGTACAAATGATTTTTCTATGACAAAAGTTTTCACAATAAATATCTCACATTCTAAACATGTTAGGTAATAACGAGTCAGTCACTTATGGGGTATGATCAAATTTGATTGGGTAAACTGTGACACCACTCCAGGGCCTAAAACAACAATTTTAACATAGTTGATTTTTTTAAAAAGAAAAGTTTAAAGGTTGAAATTTGAGCAGTTTAAGGCTATACATTTATATGGTACATTTTGGTTTATTAAAAAAGGAAAAATCCAGTCATGCTGGAGTACTGAACCGAATTTGTGGAATTTGTAAATGGTTTCATATTTTCTTATTAGTAAAACTCAATTTGGTTCAAAATAGGTTTCAAATTCAATAATTCAATCTAAATTAGCTTAATTTGGTCCTAGGTGTTTTAGCTTCCCATCCATCATTCCTCTCCTTTTGAGTTGCTTTTTTTTTAAGGTCAAGGTCAAGGTCAAGCTAGGATGTTAAACATCCTAGCTAGGATGGTAGAGAATGTTAAACATTGGTAATTTCTCATCCACATTGGTATAGTAATAATGGAAGCTAGAGGCAGGCCAATCAAGATTAGATCTCATTTGGTCTCATTAATCTTTAACATAACAATAACATAAATAAGGATAATGTTACATTCAGCCCTATTTCCAGCCTCAATTCCAGATTACAAATGTTTTTGAATTTTTTAAAAATAGTGTACCTCATCTAATGAGGTACATGCTTTTATAAAAAATGAAGCACATACTACAATAAATTGCATGAATGCATTTATAGAAAATGTAAAAAAATTCTTTCGAAACATATGCGTCGTTAACGTGAGCACATGCGTTGTTAATTTTCTATCGACGTATATAGGATTGAAATTGGGGCTGGAAACAGAAGTGGGTGTAACAACGCCCAATAAATAATGCTAGCCCCTGGTGGTCTCTGGTTGTGGGCCTTGGGCTCCTCTTGTTCGTAGCCCTTTCTTGGGTCAGGTTGGCTAGCTTCTAATGACCTATTACGTTCTATGTTTAAACCGCTTATATATGTTTATGTATATAGCCCCCTCGTGGGTTATTCTATATCCCAAAAAAATTAAAGCCTGACTAGATTCGGTCCTTGAATTTAGATGGGAGTCTGGTTCACTTGAGATTATTTAGATCTGTGCTTGTGCTTGAGATTCTGGGTGTCAATGAGATGTGATCTTCTTCCACTCTGAAGTTATTCTAGATTTGAATAATTAATAAGAACATGTTGACACCCCGTGGCCTTTTTGTTCTTTAGAACAATACGTTTGTTTAATATGACCATTCTTATTGTGGTTTTTGAAACTTTGACTTGGAAGTTTTTTTTTTTTTTTTTTTTTTTTTATATATATATATAAAACCACTAGCTCATTCTTGATTGTTAAAGTCAAATGTATAATCTTTGTTTATATTAGAATGAGAATCATATAAAATGGCTGTTGCAAGATTCTAGGTGCTTAACTAGCTGGCGTGTTTTTACAATTACATTAGCTAACAGTATAATTAGCTGTTTTGTACTTGGCATAACTTCAGATGAGATTGATAAGGATTTATGCATCATGCAAGTCCACACTCATTTTTGATACTGTCATGAGCGTATAGATTAATTAATTTTTTTTATCATTATTATTATAACAACAATCATATTTCTCATGCGGGATTGTGTTAGGTCTAACACGCATTGTTCAATTAGATTGTTCAACGCATCCGTGATTGTCTAATCGTATCATCTCCTGCTCGCATATCACAGGGCACACAACATATTTAATTAATTACGTATAAAACCTAATTATAACTCGAATACTAAATCAGCTACTTGATATAATCTATCACTTCGTGATTCCAATACTTTTGACTGGATTACTACATCCGACAGTCATTTGATTGTAAGAGCCCCTTGTCATGAGTTGGGGGGGCATCCTACCAAAAAACCAATAAAAATAAATTGCTATCACACGAGATGGAGTAGACTTTGTAGTGTCTTTACCTGCAATCAAAATCACATTTCACAAAACCGACTTTTAATTTTAAACAACCAGCAACAATATAATATTTTATAACCACATTGGATTAAAATCACAGGATCTCACTGGCCTCCATCCAATACCAAACTTCTTTTAAGAAAATTTGGTACTACTTTGTAAATATAATATTCATCAAAATTAAAAACAACCAATGACAGGCTTGAACTCATGAGACTATAAATACCACACACACTGTTTGTCACACAGTCAAGCAACACCAAAGCCAGAAAGAGAGCCTCGTCAACTCAACATGGCCATTGCCAAATCAATTTACACACCCCCTCTAGTCCTCCTCCTAGCAACCCTAACTCTCCTCCTCCCAACCCTAACTCTCCTCCTCCCAACCACCTTCTCAGCCTCCTCAAACATCCTGTTGTCCGGAGGCTTCCTCACCGCCGGTCGCAGCCTCCAGTACAACGGCTACGCCCTGGCCATGCAGAAGGACTGCAACCTGGTCCTCTACGATGCCGGGTACGAGGTCTGGTCCACGGGCACGGCGGGCATGGGCAAGAAGTGCTACTTGTTCATGCAGGGGGACGGGAACCTGGTCGTCCGCAACGGCACGGGTCCGGTATGGTCCACCGGGACGAGCGTCGGCGTGGGCCAGTACGCGCTCGTCCTCAAGCCCAACCGTGATGTGGTCATACTTGGTGGGGCTGTGTGGACCGCCCGCACCGGGCTTGCGTAGGCGCGGGCGCGCGAAGGATTCAATTTTAAATTTTATTAATCGATCATGCATGATCGTTGATATATGTACATGCATATTGATGTGTTTTCATGTGTTTTGTAAGAGTTCGTTTGTGTTTGTTTGTTGATGTCTCTCGTGCCTTTCTTTCCACCTCATGGAAAGACAATCATTCTATTTTTAATTGATAATGATTGCATTTCCATATTTTCACAACAAAACAGAGCTTAATTTAGTGACGTGCGGACTGTGATCTCGTATTTTGAAGACAACATTGTTACATACCTTCTTTAATCTGTTGTTGTGGCAATCTTGACAAGAGGTCTTCCAAATATCACCTCCATTAATCATCTATGAGTCATCTTAGGGGTGGTTTGGAAACAAACGTTGAAGAGTAGCTTTAATGGAAAAAAAAATCAATATGTTATTGCATTATAACCATTTCACGTGGGTACAGCCGTACAGCTGATCCAATAAGCTCCGACTCCAAGATCATTTATTAAAAAAATAAAATAAGTTTATTGTAAAATATTGTCAATATGAATGGCGGCCAAATATAAATAATCTCTCTTTGTAACCTTCCATCCTTATTTTAAAGAATTGATAAAATAAAATCTTATTTATTGTATCTTGTAATATTATGTTCTCGCCTATAAATATAGACATGCATTTTATTTTAGATACACAAAAGAAATACAAAAAACAGTTTTGTTAACGAGTGCTCTCTGAGAACACCCACATTAATTGCTCACTTTTTAGGCAACTTAATAAATTAATTATGATATGATTAAAAAAAATGATTTTTTAAAAAATACCAACAACACCCCCAATAAATTCACCATCTTTTTTCTTCTTCTTCCCTCTAATACCCTATTTTTTTCATCCAATATTTTTTTCTTCTTCCCTCCCATACCCGATTTACTCATAAATAATAAATAATATATAATAATTTAATTTATGTACAAAAAAAATATTATTCATTGTTTGGTATACATATTATTTTTTACATAAATAAGACATTTTCCTTGAAAATATCTTATTTATGCTTATAACATTTTTTATTTTTAAACATTGTGTAAGAGAGAAAAAAATTGGGTGTGGGAGAGAAGATGAAAAAAAAGATGATGGATTTATTAGGGGTGTTGTTGGTATTTAAAAAAATCTTTCATTTTTTTAATCATATCATAATTAATTTGTTAAGTTGCTTAAAAAATGAGCAATTAATGTGGGTTAACCAGTGCCCTAAGGGCACTCATTAACAAAACCTACAAAGAATAGCCATTACTTCTCTATTTTATCATTCTCTTTTGGTTGATCTTCCTCTTTTGGTTGGTATGTTGAATGTTATTATTTTATTTAGATTTATAACACGCAGCACGATACTCTCGATTTAGATTCACAACATGTCATATATATATATATATTTCCGATAATATGCGGTCGGTGCGGTCGTGCGGATTCGACGTGCGTCGTCCGATCGTGGGTCCATCGCATCCAACGGTCGACGTGAATCGCACCCGACCGTCCGATGCGATGGACCCGTGATCGACGGCCCGTGAATCGCGACCGCACGACCGCACGACCGTATAATATCATGACTATATATATATATATATATATATATATATATATATTCGATAATATGCGGTCGGTGCGGTCGTGCGGATTCGACGTGCGTCGTCCGATCGCGGGTCCATCGCATCCAACGGTCGACGTGAATCGCACCCTACCGTCCGATGCGATGGACCCGTGATCGACGGCCCGTGAATCGCGACCGCACGATCGTATAATATCACGACTCTATATATATATATATATATATATATATATACCGAAATGATAAGGTGCGACGTGCGGGCGGGTGCGGCTGCGACATGAGTTGTCCGATCACGGGTCCATCGCATCCGACGGTCGATGTGAATCGCATCCGACGGTCGATGTGAATCGCATCCGACGGTCGATGTGATGCACCCGACCGTCGGACCCGTGATCGATGGCCCGTGGTCGACGCCGCACCCGTCCGCAAGCCGCACCTAATCACTCCTCTTATATATATAAATATAGACTCGTGATTACGTGCGGTCGTGCGGTCGGTGCGGATTCAACGTGCGTCGTCCGATCGCGGGTCCATCGCATCGGACGGTCGAGTGCGATTCACGTCGACCGTTGGATGCGATGGACCCGCGACCGGACGACGCACGTCGAATCCGCACGACCGCACGCTATCACTCGACTATATATATATATATATATATATATATATATATATATATATATATATATTTCCAATAATATGCGGTCGTGCGGTCGCGATCGCGGGCCGTCCGATCGCGGGTCCATCGCATCTAACGATCGACGTGAATCGCACCTGACCGTCCGATGCGATGGACCCGTGATCGACGGCCCGTAGTTGCTGCAGCACCCGCCGTTCGCCGCACGCAATAACTCCCATATATATGTCGTGATATATATCGTGCGGTCGCGATTCACGGGCCGTCGATCACGGGTCCATCGCATCGGACGGTCGGGTGCGATTCACGTCGACCGTTGGATGCGATGGACCCGCGATAGACGACGCACGTCGAATCCGCATATTATCGGGGAGCGATTACGTGCGGTGTGCGACGTGGGCCGTTCGATCGTGGGTCCATCGCATTCAACGGTCGACGTGAATCGCACCCGACCGTCCGATGCGATGGACCCGTGATCGACGGCCCGTGCGCACCGCACCGACCGCACACCGCACGTAATCGCGACCATATATATATATATTTCCGATAATATGCGGTCGTGCGGTCGTGTGGTCGCGATCGCGGGCCGTCCGATCGCGAGTCCATCGCATCCAACGGTCGACGTGAATCGCACCCGATTGTCCGATGCGATGGACCCGTGATCGACGGCCCGTGATCGCGACCGCACGACCATATAATATCACGAGCCATATATATATATATATATATATATATATATATATATATATATATATATATATATATATATATATATACGCGACCGATGAGGTGCGGTCGGTCGTGCGGTCGCGGTCGTGGGCCGTTTCCGATCGCGGGTCCATCGCATCCAACGGTCGACGTGATTCGCGTACCGATTACGTGCGGTGTGCGGTCGGTGCGGTTTACGACGTGGGCCGTTCGTTCCATCGCATCCAACGGTCGATGAATCGATGGACCCGTGATCGACGGCCCATGATCGCGGGCGCACCGACCATACGACCGCATGTAATCGGCTCCCTATATATATATATATATATATATATATATATACGCGACCGATGAGGTGCGGTCGTGCGGTCGTGCGGTCGGGGTCGTGGGCCGTCCGATCGCGGGTCCATCACATCCAACGGTCGACGTGATTCGCACCCGACCGTCCGATGCGATGGACCCGTGATCGACGGCCCGTGATCGCGGACGCACCGACCGCACGACCGCACGTAATCACTATATATATATATATATATATATATATATATATATATATATATATATATATATATATATATATATATATATATATATATACGCGACCGATGAGGTGCGGTCGTGCGGTCGCGGTCGTGGGCCGTCCGATCGCGGGTACATCGCATCCAACGGTCGACGTGATTCGCACCCGACCGTCCGATGCGATGGACCCGTGATCGACGGCCCATGATCGCGGGCGCACCGACCGCACGACCGCATGTAATCGGCTCCTATATATATATATATAATTCATTTTTTTTTTCAATATGCACGGACGGATGATTCATGAAGAAAGACGATGTTTTGTTCATTAAATAAGATACATATATATGAATCATGCATCCGTATATATGAATTTTTTTCCTCATGCGATTTTTTTTGCAAGCCGTACGTATACCATAATTTTTTTTTTGGTAAAACCCGCACATATACACCTAGGCCATGCAATTCCATATATTTTTTCTTATATATTTATTATTCACTGATTAGTTAGTCATAAGCAAAAATTTTTATGCAATATTTTATTTATTTATTTATTTTTTTGTTATTGTATTTTTCATGCAATAGTTCCATGCGATCTATTGTTGAAATTTAAATTTTCTGAAATATTATTATTCAAATATTATAAATCTATATATACAACCAGAAGTTCTCACAAATTTTAATTTATATGTAGAACCAGAAGTTCTCTCAAATTCCAATTTTGATATATAGAACCAGAAGTTCTTACAAAATAATAATAGAACCAGAAATTCTAATCTTATAAGTAGAACCATAAATTCTTACAAAATAACAATAGAATTAGAAGTTATAATCTTATATGTAGAACCAGCAGTTCTTACAAAATAATTATAGAATCAGAAGTTCTAACTTTATACATTGAACCAAAAATTCTTTTTTTTTTATATATAGAACCAGAAGTTCTAACTTTATAAATAGAACCAGAAGTTCTTATTTTATACATAGAACCAGAAGTTCTATTAATTATATATATAGAACCAGAAATTCTTATTTTATATACAGGACCAGAAGTTCAATAACTTTATGTGTATAAGAACCAGAAGTTCACACAAACAAATGATAGAACCAAAAGTTCTTATTTATGTGTAGATCCTGAAGTTCTCACAAACAAATGAACAGCATACATTTTGATGATGTATATTGATGATGATTTATGTTTAGATCCCTGTAATGAAGAGATGAAGAAACCTTTTTAAATGGGTTGTGCACTGTTCACGTGAACAGTGCTCGTGCCAATGCATGGCACACCATGGGCCCTCATGGGCTGGACCTAAAGAAGGCCCAAACCCAACATATATATATGGATGCTGGATTAAACGAGGATAAATGAGTATATCAATTCCTATTTTTCCATGGAATTAGTCAATTCCAATAATAATAATAATAAGTGGGCTCCACAATTACCTTTTTTTCATTGCTTTGCCCCTATTTTTAATTTCATTTCTATACTCCTTTTTCATTTGCGGTGCATTTAATTTTCACGAGGTGGCCAATGGTGGTTTTTCGCAGTGGTGATGAAGTTGGTGGTGGTTCTTGGGGGGAGGACAGGGTGGTGGTGGTGGCGGCGGCAGAGATGGTGGTGGTGGTGCTGTCGTCGGTGCAGTGACGAGGCCATGATTGTGGTGGAGGAGGAGGCCAGAGGGTGTCCAATGCACAGTAGATATTGTTGTTGTTGGTATTTCTCTAATTTTAGTATTTAATTTATTTGGATTTTTTTAATGTATATGAATACATAATGTATGTGATTGATATTAATCCGAAAATACATAGATTAATGATATAACTCATTCCGGATAAATTTGTTTCAACAGAATAATTGATGATGATATTCTGCTTAGTTGGTTCCATGCATAATTTTTGAAGAATTTGTTTCAACCAATGATGATAAAGGATTAATCCGATGTGATATTTAATATGATGCTTTACATGTTTATTTAAATAAATCATATTTTGAGAATTGTGTGCATATGTACGTACCCGTGTAGGGCACCTCTCATGCATGGTGTGGTGACATAACATGTATTGCATTTTTTTTTTATTATTTTCATGCAATCAATAATAGATTTCGGTTTGCCTCATATATTTTGTTTTAAATATGATTAATTGGGCATTATATTATTGGATTGTGTAATGTTGTTGTGTTTATCAACACAAAGTTTGATACTCATTATCATTTAGGTCTAGTAATCCTATTATTTGTTTGAATTACATAAAATCCCAATAAAGTTAGGTCCCATTAATTTTTTTTGTTATATTATGAGTACCTGTTTATAATAATATTTATTATTTTAGGGGCCTAAAGCAAATGGAAATTTTTTAATTTTATTATCCACTTTAATGGTATTGATCGGGAAGTTAGAGCAAATATTGACATTTGTCTAGGTACATAGTGCAATAACTCATACAATTCTGAAAAATCAGAAGTTTTTCTCTAATTTGGTATACAATGTAACTATGATATCCACTATAACAGGATCAATTAGTATTATTGAAGGCTCCCGAAGAGCCCATGTGATGTTACAAAATGGTACCCACATTTTTATCCAGAATGCTTTATATTCAAGTAATGAGGTAACAAAGAATCTCTACATTACCTCTAATGTTAGAAGCCTAAAGCTTACACTAGAAAAACTCTCTACACTTTCTATTTATTTTTACATTTATTTTTTTATACATTTTAAAGCTATGGATTTGTTGCATGTGATTCTCGGTGGAGATCACTAATCAAGATTGGATAAGGTTCAAGCGGTATATTGTATATATTAGTAAATATATATCAATAGATCTCAGTGATTTTCAGGTAATCTTTTATTCCTATTGTTTCTTTAGCTTGAGACTATGATGTTACAAAAAATTTAATAAATTGATATAACTTGATTACATTTGTATCATCTCTACATGCGTGGTACGGATTATATATTAGCATGGCAAATAGCATGTCTATGATGAATGATCTAAGCAAGTAATATATTTTTCCATGCATTTTTTAGTAGAGATTGATTTGTGGTTCCCATTTCTGTAGGCTATATATTTTAACTTTAAATTTATTGTTTTAATTGTGCTACATTCATTCAAGGCCTATACTACATGACACCAGTGGTTTATTGTTATATCAAATTTGATGAAATTCATATTTATTACATAATATATTTATGTAAGATCCACTTTGGTGTTATATAGTCATGTGTCCTGCAGGATCATACAAAAAAAAAATGATTACATGAATCACTGAAGGATCATGTAAAAGTGTATATGAGAGACCATGTAATTTTTTTATCGATTAAGGATTATACAAAAATCATGGTTACTCATGCCTGTAGGAACATGCAAAAGTTGTAATATTTTTTTTTTTGGTCCTTGAAGGATTTAAAAAAAAAAGAAAAAAAAAGATTCATGTATCCCAGCGGGAACATGTAAAAATTATGATTAGATGGTTTTACCATCATAATGAAGAGGATTTAAAGATAAAATACCTCATTGACAATGGTTCATCGACCATTATGCCTCAAATATGCCCTAGTATTAGCAATATCGAGAGCAATATTTTTATTATTATCAATTTTCATGTCTTATCATTGTTGAACAATGAGCTTTGATAATAATAATAATAATAAAAATCATGAAATCCGATATATTAACTCTAGCATCTTTGCCTGAATCAAATGAATTTTATTTTATTTTAAGCTATGGACATGATCATGTGTAAGGGTTAAATCATGGTTAATATAAACAGAACAATTGTTGAGATGACAAGTTCCAGAAGTAGAATGAAAGCAAGGAAAATGTTTGCATAACAAAACTTAAAATGTAAAGGAAAATTATTCTCATCTATGTGGTATTCAAGATTATAATTTTGGTCACATACCTGAAGTACGTCCAAATCTTTAAATTGGTTATTTCATCTAATTATGGGTATTTTTTTTTGTTGTTATTTTAATGAGACAATATTCCCGCCGTTAGGGGGAGAGATGAATGTACCTGAAGTACGATCCGTTCCTGAAGAACGGCGAGAATTATCGTGGAATATTTCCACTCTGTCTCATCTAGACCCCTGTATCGCTCAATGTAAAAATGAAGTATGAAAGATATCGAAAATGAAATTTCTAATGCATGCAAGAAGCGTGGCAAACCTATAGGTTTTAAAGATTTAGCTCTCCGGAAGAGGGGATGAAATGAAAAATCATGTCATGATAATGCTCCAGAAGAAGTTATACATAATGCTCCAGAAGAGATTATGAACAATAGATCCACTTTCATTATAACTGCAAAAGTGTATAATGTCCCTGAAGAGACACGAGTTCCTAAAGTGACTACAGAGACTCTTGAAGAGGAAAAAATGTACCTAATGATAATGAGATCTCTATATTTTATATGCATGCAAGAGAAAACTAAGATCTTAAAAAAATGATCATCGATGTCATATTTATAATTCGCAGTAGCTACTGAAATTTTAAAGGACAATGATGACAATGAACCACATAACATTAATGAATGTCGACAAAGAAATGATTGGCCAAAGTGAAAAATATTATTCAAGCAGAATTGAGTTCTCTTGAAAAATGTGGTGTATTAAAAACTATAGTACATACCCCAAAAGGTGTTAACCCTGTAGGTTACAAGTGGATGTTTGTAAGAAAATGAAATGAGAAGATAAAATGGCTAGATATAAGACACGTCTTATGGCATAAGGTTTCATGCAGAAACCCAGGATTTGATTGTGAAGAAACATACTCATCAGTCATGGATACAATAATATACCATTATCTAGAAAGTCTCAAGTTTATGAAAAACTCGATATGAGACTAATGGACGAATAAACAACTTATCTATATGGGAATTAGATGCTGATATTTATATGAATTACTTAAGGATATAAATTGTTTGAAGCAAAATAAAAGAGTATGTATTCAATAAAGCTAAGACGTTTCATTATACAGCTTAACACAGTAGGTACAACCGTCTTAGTGAATACTTGATAAAAGCAGGATATGAAAACAATCTCATTTGCCCATGTATCTCTATAAATAAATCTAGTAATGGATTTATTATTTTGGTAATTTATGTTGATAACATAAATTCAATTGGGACTCTTAAAGAGCTCAATAAAATTGCAGAATACATGAAGAAGAAATTCAAAATGAACGAGCTTGGAAAAACTAAATATTATCTCGACCTGTAGATCGAGCAAAACTCTAGTGGAATATTAATCCACCAATCAAAGTATATAGAAAAGGTCCTATAGTGCTTCAACATAGATAAAACACATTCTCTAAGTACACCCATGGTCATTCTTGGTCCAGAAGTATCATATTTGAGTGCTATAGGTGCACTGTTATACTTGGCTCAATACACGAGATATAGTTCTACCTCAACTCACAGGCATTAGAATGGTATCAAGTATATTATGAGATACCTACGTGGAACTAATGATTTGGGTTTATTTTATTCAAATGATAAATCTAATAATCTACATCTAGTTAGTTGTGCAGATGCAGTGTATCTTTATGATCCTCACAAAGATCGATCACAGACATGTTATGTAACGATGTCGTCATCTTATGGAGATCTACAAAGCAAACATTGATGATTACCTCATTCAATTATGCGTGAAATTGGCATTCTTCAACTTAATCACCAGACATTTGAGAATTACCAAAATGAGGGGTTGTAACTAATAAAGATAATTATATTCGACTATGGACATATTTGCGTACTGTACTCTTTTTCTTCATTTAGGTTTTGTCCCACTGGGTTTTCTAGCAAGGTTTTAATGAGGTAGTATTAAATGCATCCAACATTACTAAGATCAAGTAATTGTACTCTTTTTCATTCGTTTTGATTTCTTTTCAATGGGTTTTTTCAAGCAAGGTTTTAACGAGGCAATTACCTTAATATAATGGTTGATGGTCATCCAAGGGGAGTGTTGTAAAATATTGTAAATATGGATGACCACTATGAATATTCTCTTTGATTTTTATAACCTCCCATCCTTATTTTAAGGGATTGATAAAATCAAATCCCATTTATTGTATCTTGTAATATTGTGTTTGTTGCCTATAAATATATGCATGCATTGTATTCTAGATATACAAAAGAAATACAAAGAATAACCATTACTTCTCTCTCTCCTCTTTCTCTTTTAGTTGATCTTCCTCTTTTGGTTGGTATGTTGAATGTTACTATTTTATTTAGATTTATAACAAAATTATAATATTTTTTTGTTATAATGTTGAAAAGAAAAAAATAATCCAGGTCAGTACTAAGATGACAGCATTGACCTAATAATCAATTTGTAATTAAAATTGTCAAACATAAAATTAATTTTTTTAAGGGTTAAAAGTGGAAATTGCCAAATAATAAATCCAATACGAGGACATGATTTTGTGTTCATTTGGATCTGTTTTTTTATCACTTCGGTTTGGAAATTCGAGTGCAGACTTTGTGTACTGTGTATTATCTCTGCTGCTCATACCACCATTTATCTAATAAGAAAACGTGTGTTTATAAAAGGGATATTATTATTATTATTATTATTATTATTATTATTGGATAATGTTAGGAATATTGTTAATAAACTGTGTTTTTGTTTTTGATAACTTAATAATGTTAAGAGCTTCTTGCACAAAAGATAAATACATATTCAAACCAACAAATTAAAGCACACCATCAGACTCCAGCTCCATATAACTAGGATGTTATATGTAATAACTTGTCAGCCCCACAAATAATAAAATAACAAGCAGAAAATGAAAATATGTCATAGTCAGCTCTAGGAATAGGCAAAGTAGGCGTGGCATTCATTTATATAGGGCACCTAAATCCCACAAAAATATATTTTATTCTCTATTTTATTGAATTTTTTCAATTATTAAATTTTATTTATTTTGTCAAACTTTATTATCCAATTTTTGTTTCTTTTTCTCATGTTCTAAATTATAATGCATTTTTTTTGTTACTTTTTATTGAGATTTCATTTTATCTGTTATTTGATTTACAAAGAAGATTATTTTTTGGGTTGTATATATCATTTTTGGAAAATTTAAACTGATGATGTTTTTATATCCCTTTTGATTTTTGTTACCTTTTCTTTGTTATTACTAATTTATTGAGATAAGTTAGTCCACTAAAAAAAATTATTCAAATTTTTGGATATCAACACAAAAAAGTGCTCATATTAAGAAGTCCCTTTTTAAAAGTTCCCCTTAATTCCACTTAATTTAACTAATGTTAGGGCCGACCCTCATATATGTATCTGATCGAATATGTGAGCTTGAAAGAGTGAGCTAGTCTTAAGTTGGGAGCCTCAATAAAAAATTTTATTTTTTTAAAGGATAATGTCACAACACCTATTTTTTGAAAATAGGAATGGGCCAAAAGTTAAAATAAAAGAAGGAAAGACTTGAGTTGGATGGGCCTATTATAAGTCTCTGGTTGGGCCGTTGGGCTTTAGATGAAAGCCTGATTTCAGGTGAACATATCAAAGGGATGGCCAATTATTTTTATGGTTTCCAATGTGTGTTGATTTTTTTAATGTATGTGTTTATATAATATTATATATTTTTATAATAAAATAAAATATGTGACTCAAAATAAATTTAATGTTTTCCTATTCTAACATGTATAATAGTGTAACGTAGTATATATATATACACTAATAAATGGGGGAGTTGGGATCTTGTGTGAAAGACACGTGAATTCTGTGCAAATAGAAAGTGCCAAAACCCTCTTGCGGGATTGTTTAATAATAATGACGAGTAATCTTATAGAGAAAACATGGAATATAATAAGATTCCATGGTACAAACCCATTTAATTTGCATTTTTTAAAATGATGTGCATTTTCATCAGCGATGGATTTTTGTCACTGATATGACATTTCTCCATTTGTAAACATGGAAATCTCTTGTATTTGTGACACACAGAATACAGACTATGGGGGATGAGGGAGTCGGGTGATAAGTTAAGACAGCGTCAATAATATTGAGTGAATGAGCTCTCTTTAAGGTGAGGTAAAGTTTCTGAATAACAACCTGCTCTACGTTGTGTAAGCTAAACTCTTAAAAAGCACAAGTTAAGATCCACACAAAATCAAGTAAAACTCTTTTTTGAATTTATATTATTATATATGTTGAAGTATATTTTTAAAGTCTGGATCCAATCAGTACTGACTTCGATCAGTCCAATCAGTACTGATTTCGATCAGTTCAATCAGTATCGAACTGCACAATATAAGAATCGAATTACACAATCTATGAATCAAACTACACCGTTAATTCTTAGATACATGTTCCACTCTTCTATTTGATGATGGTATTTAGAAATTCATGTTTTATTAAATATCTGACTAGATCAAATAGAAGAATAAAACTGTACGCAATAACTGACTGTATAATTTAATTTATAGAAAGTGTAATTTAAATCATAAATCATGTAGTTTGATACTGATAAAACTTACTCACGAACAAATCCAAACCCTTATGTACTTACGTAGTTTACAAAACATACAAGAATAGATGCATGTCCCTCTTCCATCCACATTAATAATCACATTCTATCGGCCTTTACTTCACGTGTTTATATATATATATATAATTTATATGCAGTTCCCATCGACACGTGGCATATGTGGTCGTTAAATAATCTTATCGTGGTCCTTAAATAATTTTTTTATTTTATTAAATATTAGGCATACGCTCTAATTTTATTTAAAAATTAAAGCGAACATGCCCAAAGCAGTGAAAGGTAAATGAGTATACCAAGAAAACAAAATCAACAATTCACACCAAGGACTACCCATCAATCATGATTTTCCCCCGACACACAAGACTTTGTTTGCCCCTGCATACACAGTCCTCCAATTTTTTATATAAGTCAGTATCGACTCCAATAGATTCTCTATGTATACGTTTGTGTCCTAAAAAGTTCAGTGATTATGGGCAAGCCAAATGGTCCACACCACCGTAGGAATGTATGATTGAGTGATCTTCTTAGAAGCACTTCTATCCCCCTTCTGCCTCATCTGCTTATCCACCATCCATATGTCGTTCAAGGATCTTCGATTGTCCAGCAACTCCGTCGCCAACTTGAGTCTCTACCAAAGCTGACATACAAATGACATGCCAAAGTGGTCCTTAAATAATCTTATCCAAAATCCATTAATTATTGACGAATATTGCTGTGTCTTTTTGTTTTTGTTTTTTTTAAACCGTATATATAAGCTTGTTTTGTATTCAACCAAAACAAATCTTACTTGTACTGACAAAGAGTATTAAATTAATAAATTTATATAAAGCAAATAAGTCCATATTCAAAATGTACAAAAAAATATGTCTTCATTAAGTGCCTTCATTAATATGAACAAAGAGAAACTAAACAATAAAATGTTACTGAAGTTTTCTTTTTTTTGGTTAAAATGTTACTAAAGAGTAGAATATGGAACTCCCCACTGTACACTATGTGAATCTAACAATTAACAAATTAAAGTGATCAACTAAAAATCAATTATAACTTTTTTTTTTAAATATAGGTAGACAATTGCTATTCCGATCGTAAATATATTATCAAGCAGACAAAAGTATAAAGTTTTACAAGAGAGAAAGGAATGCAAAATAGATAAAACATAATAGAAAAGATAAAAAACATCTACACACATCAAAAACGAAACTGCAACTATCCAGAATATGAGAAGTTCCAATGTGAGATCATCGTAGATCACTGAAAATGAAACGCACAACTATTCCATAAATCATAATGGCTAAACGCCCCTGTTGAAGCTCCACCCCATTTGCTCCTGCAATGAAATGACCCAAGCTTGAATAAGCGACAAAATCGATGTCCAAAAATTTTCAAAATAAAACCTTTGGCCCCGAAATATTACCTCATTGCATATTAGCCACGTGGCCCAAAGAGCTCTCGGAAACAAACTTCTAGCAATTTGCGGCAATATGTTTTCAATTATTCTTATTGGGAACATAATAATAATTGTTGGAATGTTTGGTTGATAAAAAATAAAATGTGAATAAGGTGTAAAAAGTTAATTTGACATGTGAACTCCATTAATGCATAAGAGGTGATGACATGTAATTTAATAAATGGATCTTCTTATACTACTGGAAAAATAACACAATTTTATGAGAAGATCTTGACATACAAATATCAATTTATTTTTATCTAATTTTACATAGCTATATCTTTTTATACCACCCACCCAAACAACTTTTTTATCAAACTCCGATAGAAGAGTGAATAGACATGTACGCTTAAAAAAAATCAGAAAGAAAAATCTCTCTCACGTGACAGTTTCTTAAGTGGACATATAAGATAAATTCTCTACCATTGTCATATAGATGTTCTGCACCATGATGGAATAGTTGTGGTGGAACAAGTGACAGGTGTGGATAGGTGTCGGAGTGAACGAGTGAATCAGGTTTGATTGGGAATTCAGCAACGTGGGGAAATAAATCTAAATTTTGTTGGGTAATAGATATATGTAAATAATGTAATGTCTAAAACTCTAGCCCAACATTTAATGTGATCATTTAAACAGAGACATAAGTTATTATAAGGTTTATATCTAAAATATTTTAGACATAATGTCTAAAATATGAGTCGAAATATATTCATGTGAGTTTTTATTTTAGTATATATTTCATTATCCAATCAAATTTAGAATAACCTATTGAGTAATAACTACATAATAATAGGTTTGGTATCTTCATAGGAAAAAAAAGACATTTTGGTAAATAGATGAATAAATAGACATTAGATTTCTTATTATTTAGAGTCATATTTTGGTTAAAATGTTATTGTAACTAAATTATTGACATGAATGTTACTCAAAAATATATTAGATTTTATTCATGTGCATTTGCATATACACAACAACTAGTACTAATAAATGGTGGAGTTAGGATCTTATGTGTGAAAGACACGAGAATTCAGTGCACATAGAAAGTGCCAAAACTCTTTTGGGGGCTTGTTTAATGATAATGAAGGATAATCTTATAGAGAAAACATGGAATATAATAAGAGAATATAATAAAATTTCATGGTTCAAACCCATTTAATTTGCATTTTTTAAAATGATGTGCATTTTCATCAGCGATGGATTTTTGTCACTGATATGACATTTCTCCATTTGTAAACATGGAAATCTCTTGTATTTGTGACGCACATAATACAGACTATGGGGGATGAGGGAATCGGGAGATAAGTTAAGACAGCGTCAATAATATTGAGTGAATGAGCTCTCTTTAAGGTGAGGTAAAGTTTCTGAATAACAACTTGCTCTACCTTGTGTAAGCTAAACTCTTAAAAAGCTTAAGTTAACATCCACACAAAATCAAGTAAAACTCTTTTTTAATTTATATTATTATATATGTTGAAGTATATTTTTGGAGTCTGGATACAATCAGTACTGACTTCGGTCAGTTCAATCAATATCGAACTGTACAGCATAAAAATCGAACTACACAATCTATGAATCAAACTGCACCGTTAATTATTAGATACATGTTCCACTCTTCTATTGGATACTGATGTTAAAAATCGAACTACACAATCTATGAATCAAACTGCACCGTTAATTATTAGATACATGTTCCACTCTTCTATTGGATACTGATGTTATTTAGAAATCCATGTTATCTGACTAGATCAAATAGAAGAATAAAATTGTACGCAATAACTGACTGTATAATTTAATTTATAGAAAGTGTAATTTAAATCATAAACCATGTAGTTTGATACTTATAAAACTTACTCACGAACAAATCCAAACCATTATGTACGTACGTAGTTTACAAAACATACAAGAATAGATGTGTGTCCCTCTTCCATCCACATTAATAATCACATGCTATCGGCATGTATTTCATGTGTCTATATATATATATATATATATATATATATATATATATATATATATATATATATATATATATATATATATATATATATATAGTCGGATGATAATATGCGGGACGTGCGGTCGTGCGGGAACGACGTCGTTCGTCCGATCGCGGGTCCATCGCATCCAACGGTCGAGATGAATCGCCCCCGACCGTCCGATGCGATGGACCCGTGATCGACGGCCCGTGGTCGTTCGCGCACGACCGCACGTCGCGCACCGTATCATTCCTCTATATATATATATATATATATATATATATATATATATATATATAAAATTTATATGCGGTTCCCATCGACACGTGGCATATGTGGTCGTTAAATAATCTTATCGTGGTCCTTAAAATAATTTTTTTATTTTATTAAATGGTAGGCATATGCTCTAATTTTATTTCAAAATTAAAACGAACATGCCTAAAGCAGTGAAAGGTAAAGAATGAGTATACCAAGAAAACAAAATCAACAATTCACACCAAGGACTACCCATCAATCATGATTTTCTCCCGACATACAAGACTTTGTTTGCCCCCGCACATATAGTCCTCCAATTTTTTATATAAGTCAGCATCGACTCCCATAGATTCTCTATGTATACGTTTGTGTCCCAAAAAGATCGGTGATTACGGGCAAGCCAAATGGTCCACACCACCGTAGGGATGTATGATAGAGTGATCTTCTTAGAAGCACTTCTATCCCCCCTCTGCCTCATCTGCTTACCCACCATCCATAAGTCGTCCAAGGATCTTCGATTGTCCAGCAACCTTGTTGCCAACTTGAGTCTCCACCCAAAGTGGTCCTTAAATAATCTTATCCAAAATCCATTAATTATTGATGTCTTTTTTTTTTCATAAACCGTATATATAAGCATGTTTTGTATTCAACCAAAACAAATCTTACTTGTACTTGACAAAGAGTATTACATTAATAAATTTATATAAAGCAAATAAGTCCATATTCAAAATGTACAAAAAAATATGTCTTCATTAAGTGCCTTCATTAATATGAACAAAGAGAAACTAAACAATAAAATGTTACTGAAGTTTTCTTTTTTTGGTTAAAATGTTACTAAAGAGTAGAATATGGAACTCCACTGTACACTATGTGAATCTAACAATTAACAAATTAAAGTGATCAACTAAAAATCAATTATAATGTTTTTTTTTAAATATAGGTAGACAATTGCTATTCCGATCGTAAATATATTATCAAGCAGACAAAAGTATAAAGTTTTACAAGAGGGAAAAGAATGCAAAATAGATAAAACATAATAGAAAAGATAAAAAACATCTACACACATCAAAAGCGAAACTGCAACTATCCAGAATATGAGAAGTTCCAATGTGAGATCATCGTAGATCACTGAAAATGAAACGCACAACTATTCCATAAATCATAATGGCTAAATGCCCCTGTTGAAGCTCCACCTCATTTGCTCCTGCAATGAAATGACCCAAGCTTGAATAAGCGACAAAATCGATGTCCAAAAATTTTCAAAATAAAACCTTTGGCCCCGAAATATTACCTCATTGCATATTAGCCACGTGGCCCAAAGAGCTCTCGGAAACAAACTTCTAGCAATCGTTGCGGCAAGGCTGTGATCCCCATTTGTGCGCCGCCATCATCGCCGAACACCTTTACTCCACCATAGAAGAGAAATCTGTGCGTAGGTCCCCCAACCACCCAAAGTTCACACACTGCTATGCACCGGCCAAAAGAGGTGCTCCACGGATTCTCCCAAACTACAACGTTGAATGACACATCAGAAAGATCAGATTTAATGTTTTTTGATATTTAAAGTGATTTCCATGCAACCCATGGATCATAGTAGTATATATATATATATTTAATTTTTAATGTAAAAAATATTAACTCTTATAATATAAAATACAAAAATGATAATAATTATTATAATAACAACAGCTTGGTGACTTGGTCATGCTATGCCTCTTTCAGGCTCCAGCCAACAATATCCTCCACCTCCGGATAAAAATATTTATTTATGATTTTTTTTTAAATGTAGTTATTTTTTATTTTCATAATAAAAAAGAACATAATTAAATGAAATGAAAAAATAGTAAGATTAACAAAAAAAAAAAAAAAAAAAAAAAAAAAATACATACTCGTGTCGTTCAAAAATACATATATTTATTTATGATTTTATCATCTACAAAACTTGACCCAACCCTGCAATTTGAAAATAAAAATCAGAACGAGCAAGGTGAACATAAATTGTGGAGCTGGCCATGGGGTTTAAGTTGTACCATCATCATATAGGACAAATTAAAAGAGATAAACCTGATGTGGTGGTGGCTTCTCAATTCTCGTGTCACATCAGTGCAACGACTTTCTTGCTTTGGAATTCATTATAAAATAAGAGTTATGTGTATGGCATGCGTTCAAACACGTTGATATATCTGTACTTATCACAAATCTAACTAACATATTAATGATGCTGTAATTTTCACCGACACAATCACGAAGAAATGAACATATATTGAATGCTGGGCCAGAGTTTTAAAAATTAGATTATTTATATTTTTTTCCATGATGAATAAAACTTTTTCATTCCTACTTAACTTTAGAAATGTACTCAGTTCTTACAAAATGGATGGTGGCCAATAAAAATGATATTATTTATACTTGATGTCTACTACCCAACAAAATCTAGAAGATAGATATTTGTTACTCGATTTTATTTTTGAATTCAAATTACAAATTTTAAAAAAAAGAATGAATAGATATGTACGTTTAAAAGAAAAACCTCTCTCGCATGACAGTTTTTTAAGTGGATATATAAGATAAATTCTCCATCATTGTCACGAAGATGTTCTGCACTATGGACATTGGTAGACATTGGTAGGGGGGGGGGGGATGCAATAGTTGTGGTGGAACAAGCGACAGGTGTGGATAGGTGTTGGAGTGAACGAGTGAATCAGGTTTGATTGAGAATTAAGCAACGTGGGGAAATGAAAAAAAAACGTGGGGAAATAAATGTAAATTTTGTTGGGTAATAGAAATCATGTAAATAATGTAATGTCCATAACTCTGGTCCAATATGCGATCATTTTAAACTATTATGAGATTTATACATATTCATGAAATTAATGATTTTATCAATAGAATAAATAATTTTTTGTTAGCCATGTGTTTTTAATTATTTTCGTTGGGAACATAATAATAATAAATGTTGGAATGTTTGGTTGATAAAAAATAAAATGTGAATAAGGTGTAAAAAGTTAATTTGATATGTGAGCTCCATTAATGCATAAGAGGTGATGACATGTAATTTAATAAATGGATCTTCTTATACTAGTGAAAAAATAACACAATTCTATGAGAAAATCTTAGATTACAAATATCAATTTATTCTTATCTAATTCTACATAATTATATTTTTTATACCACCCACCCAAACAATTTTCTTATCAAACTCTAAAAGAAGAGTGAATAGACATGTATGCTTAAAAGAAAAAATCTCTCTCACGTGACAGTTTCTTAAGTGGACAGACATATAAGATAAATTCTCTATCATTGTCATAATAGATGTTCTGCACCATGATGGAATAGTTGTGGTGGAACAAGTGACAGGTGTGGATAGGTGTCGGAGTGAACGAGTGAATCAGGTTTGATTGGGAATTCAGCAACGTGGGGGAATAAATCTAAATTTTGTTGGGTAATAGATATATGTAAATAATGTAATGTCTAAAACTCTAGCCCAACATTTAATGTGATCATTTGAATAGAAACATAAGTTATTATAAGGTTTATATCTGTTCATGAAATTGCTAATTTTATCAATAAAATGAGTAATTTTCTGTTAGGTATGTGTTTTCAGTTATTTTCGTTGAAAAACATAATAATAAATGTTAGATTGTTTGGTTGATAAAGAATAAAATGTAAATAAGGTGTAAAAAGTTAATTTGATATGTAAGCCCATTGATGTATAAAAGGTGATAACATGTAATTTGATAAATGTGTCATTTTATACCAGTGGAAGAATAACACAATTCTATGAGAAGATCTTGGAATACAAATATTAATTTATTCTTATCTAATTCTACATAGCTACACCCTTTTATACCACCCACCCAAATAGTTTTCTAACTTTTATTCCACTTTATTTCCCCTATTCCCCACCCTTTTATTCATCATAAATTCATAACTAATATAGTGTTTTTACTAGGGTTGGCAGCCAATTTCCAGCATTCATGGTAGATAAAAACTTTCGGGGACCACTTTCGGCAGCAATCAAATGGACGGCCTATGGGACCGGATTGTGGCGCGAGTACAAGGCGGAGAGAACGGCATGCTGCCCCGCGTATCATGGCAAGGTCCCGTAGTTTTATCGGCTATTTGGATTTTGGAGGGCCCGGAATGACAAAATTTTCAAAGGACACCGATGGAATGTGGAGAACATATGGTCAGAGATTTGCCGGTTGATTGTGGACTGGACTGGGGGAGGGTCATTGCGGGGCGAGATAGTGGGCACTTGAGGGGGGTCATTTTTGCATGGCTAATTAATCCTTCCCGCCAGGGGCGGAGCCATGCAGGGACAAGGGGGGGCTCAAGCCCCTCCTTGTAATTTTTTTTTTTTTTGTTAATGTTATATCCAGTTATTTTTTTAGTCCTAAATTCAGTCTACAAGTGTTTTGAATTTTTAAAATTAGTATAACTAATCTAATGAGATGCATATTTTTATAAAAAAATAAAGTATGTACTCTAATTAATTGCATGAATGCATTTATAGAAAATGTAAATAAAAAAAGTTGTTGAATCACCTACCTCGCTAAAGTGAGCATATGTTTTGATAATTTTTTATTGATGCATATAAGATTGTAAGTGATGCTAAAATAAAAACATTGTGTATCAACACTTTTTTTTATAGTAAACAAACCAGAATAGTTGAGAATCTGAGTTTAATATGGATATATTTATTGAATAATAATAAAAATTCTTGGGAAAATAAACTCAAATATTTTTTAAAAAATATTTTTATTTTGTTTAGGTCTCTCAAACTTTTTAATATATCAAAACAGCCTTAAGTGGTGATTATATTTTTTCTAAATTTTTTCATTTTTTTATCGCTTACACCGTGAAATACATTTTACACACGATTATACTATGTGTATGTTATTCACTCGTACATTGTTATTCCTTCCCTCTATTATATATATCAACCCTTATTATGCATCTTATGTATACTATTAAGAGACGATTTGATAATTCTAGTTGAGAATGAGAATTCTTCTTTTTAAATAATTCAGTTCAGATAGATTTTGTAGAATTAAAAATTTTAATTGATATATTTAGGAATGAACACATGAATGAATAATTCCAAATACAATTTTTCTGAGTACTATGATAGATTTTTATGAAAATCTCTGTTTAAAATTAATTTTATATCAGAGATATGTTATATATATAATAGATTTTTTGTACTTCGTGTAAAGCCCCCCATCAGAGAAATTTCTGACTCCGCCACTGCTTCCCGCGAGCGGTGGTTAGGCGAGGAGCCTCACGAGTGGCATGTCTTATGCACTGTGTGTGTTTTCTTCTACCAGACTGCTCCTTTAATTTTGCTCTCTTTTTGTTCTTTTATTTTCACCCCCTCTCCCTTGTTATCCCCATGTATGCTCTTTTGTATTATTCTAATGAATATAAAGGGACAAATATTTTGTCTAAAAAATGATAGATAAAAACAGATAATCTCCCTAGCTTTGTCGGTGGGCCATATATACAGATGATAAAAAAAAAATATTAATATTGAGAATGAGTTTTTTGTTTTAATGTTAATTAAAGCGGTGACATTTTAGATTTTGGACAATTTCCGAAACCCACGGCTTTTTTTTGTTGCATAAATATCCTGGGTCAGTTATCTCCGGACCGGATTTTATTCCAAATCACATCTTTATTTTGACCATATTTTTTTTTATAAGAAAAACTATAACTACGTTGAAGAATTTTATTTTTATATATTTGTATAATGTTTAAGTTTTATTATAGGATTGTCACATCGTTGCACTGGAATCAGATTATTATAAATGCATGTGATTCAAAAAATAAAAAATATTTATTTCACTTGATAAATTTACAATCACATGATTAATCAAATAAGATATATCTATTATTAAAACAAGCAGCGAGATCTGAATTAGGGTGAAAGGGACCGGATCCTATTAGCACCCAAATTTATTAGTCCAACAGTGTCCAATAACTACTTGGCACGTGTACAAAAAAAGTGGGGTCAATCTTAATAGATAATAGCAGACATTAACACCATTCGGGCCCCCTTTTATATGTTTCCCTTTTTTTTTTTCTTTTTCTTTCCCTCCATCTCTCCTTTGTGGAGGCTCCAATAATTGTTTTAAGGCCCTTTCTTTATGCCGAATGATGGGGAACTTGATGCAATTGTACAGCCACGTTGTCTGTGTATATTTTGAATAGTCCTGTAATTTTTTTTACCTATATTACAATTATAAAAAGTGCATAATTTTTTTATAAATATTTAAAATACAAATAAATAAAATAATTAATCACATAATTAAACATATAATAAGGATAATCTTCTTAAATAAGTTAAATATATGAACTCTCTTAAAAACTTTAAACGACATGATATTAATCACTCAATATTGAACCATGAGAAAAAAAGGAAAATCAGAATGTTTTATTAAGATGTAATTAATTTATAAGGGGTATAACAGTCATTAGACAAATCAATGTCATAAATCACTTGGATTTTCATAGTCCTACCAAATTGTGGGATTCAAATTTCACTTTATTCCCACATGAATTTTGAAATCTCTGGAGCCTGGCCACAATTTCTTTCAAGATAACTACGAACCAATTTAAATAGTGGATTTTAACACTTCCCAATAATCCCACTGTGGAATCAGAATCCTATGGGGCCTCAGTCTAAAAATATTATTAAAATGTAACATTGAACGCGGTAAGTACTAATACATTAACATTGATTGAGTTAATTCTTTTAAAAACAAGGCATAATTTAAATCACTTCAACATATATATCATGTTTCAAAGGTTATTTTAGTGAATATTTTTGGGGTAGAGTTATTATTTTTTTTATTAAAAATAAAATGTTTTTTTATTATTTATAATAGAATATAATTTGCTCCTATAACAAAAAATGCAAATAATGCAAGAATATTATTTTTCACGTGTAACAACAATTGTTTATTTTTATTTTATATATGGGGGCATTTCGGTCATGTATTCGGCTATATAAACTCCTTTTGTAAGTAAGGACTTCGTTGTAGGTCTGTCAATGGGTCGGGTCCAGACCCGGACCCGACCCGATCCGAACCCGATTACACGTGTAATATACCCGACCCGATTTGGATCCGACCCGGTGGACCCGAATATACAAACGGGTCGGGTCCGGGTCCACCCCGCTCCGACCCGTTGGACCCGAGACCTGACTGTTTTATTAATATACACTCATATATTACAAGAATATTAGTATTAGTTGACCCATAATTTTATTTCTTATTTATCAAGTTACAAGTATAAATGTTTATTGTTTACTTTGTGACACAAATAACTATGAGTTCTCCATTTTAATTCATTGTTATATTGTTTAGACTTATATTTACTTTGAATGTTATTTAGTAATTCATTCACTTCTTTTGAATTGTACAAAAATATGTTCAAACATAGTATTATAATATCAATTTAGAAAGTTTAATAATAATTAATGCTTTATTACAAATTTTTTCTAATAGAATGATAAGACAAACAAATTCATGAGTTTAAATTTTTTTTGTTTTTATTAACTTTCCTCGGGTCGGGTCCGGACCTGGACCCGACCCGGACCTGACGGGTCCGAGTCCACATTTCCCCGGACCCGCCGGCTCCTGTCGCTGGTCGGGTCCGGGTCCACCCCGACCCGACACGGACCCGATCCGTTGACAGACCTACTTCGTTGCCCCCACTTCGTTGCCCCCTCCATCTCCGTGTTGGTTATGGTGGTTTCTTTGTGTTAACAGGGGATGTTGGGAGTAAGTTTACAAACCTCTTGTGATTCCCTCCATCCCCTGTTATTTTATTCTATCTTGTTGTACTTTTTTACCATTATAACTTCTTATTTCTTACGTTATAAATGGACAATTTTTTTTAAAAAAAATTGTCCATTTATCATCAAATTAGAGTTTCGGAGAAAGAGTCAAATTTATAGCCATCACACTAAGCCTGTCAATTATCCGAAAAAATATTCGCATCCGATCCGAATCCGTATCCGAAAATGCAGAAAATATCCGATATCCGAAAAATCCGTATCCGTATCCGAAAAAATAATCCGTATCCGAAAATTTTCGGATCGGATACGGATATACCCCTATCCGATCCGAAAAATATCCGTATCCGATGGCATTTAAAAAATATTAATATTAGTATTTAATATCTACCATTGGATTTTGATCAAGTGGCTCACATTCTTTCTAATAGTTGTAAAATTAGGACTTGTGTTTGTGAATTTTTAATTTTAAGTCAATTTTTGAACTTTAAATGAAAATTTGTTATGTTTAATTATTTATTTATTCTTTCTAATAGTTGTAAAGTTAGGACTTGTGTTTGTGAATTTTTAATTTTAAGTCAATTTTTAAACTTTAAATAAAAAATTGTTATATTTAATTATTTATTTATTTATTTCGGATATTTCGGATAATTATCCGAATCCGTCGGATACAGATACGGATCGGACACGGATACGCTTTTTAAATATCCGTCGGATACGGATATAAAAAAAAATTTCGGATACGGATACGGATACGGATATGACCATATCCGCTCCGTATCCGGTCCGTTGACAGGCTTACATCACACAATGTTAATTTATATTTCATAAAATTAAGAAAAAAAAATTCTTCTCCCTGTGCGGATGCAGACGTCCTTTGCGAAAATACAAAAATATCTTATTTATTGTTGTGTATATTTTTTCATGCTTCCGTCACTTACACGACTTTTTTTTTTTTTTTGTTGGCAAACGAATCATTTGAGAAAATTAAAATAAACAATTTAATGAAAATAATATAGTATTGTTATAAATTAAGCCAACTTAGAGTACCCTTTTTTCCAAATAACTAAACTTAAAAATATCTATCTATTATATTAACTAAAAGCGTTTAAATTATCATATTTATTCCTTTGTGTGTGTGTAACATTTTCATTTCTCAATTTTATCCTTAACTATTTATGATATTTGATTTTATATTAAACGGTAAGAATGGTAAATATATATTATAATATTTTTATGGATAATATGAGATTTTCATTAAATCTATCTTTTTAATATCTATTTATATAATATATTGAAAGAATGGTGGTGATTATGTCACATATTCAAATTTAATAATAATAATAATTTTTTATTAGATTTAAATTTAGAGGTTGATAAATAAATAATTTCAAATTAAATATAAGTTTTAACATTTGAGTTCATTTTTCATCATGAAATAGTCATTTTTTAGAAAAATTCATTTTATATATATATAAAACATCTCTTTCCAAATAGCTATTGATCGCCCTAATCAGAGTTATATTTTTTTATCTGTTCGAGTAATATTTTTAGTTTGAGAGTTTCAAATGATATTTTTATAATATGGGGTTGGTTGAAGGATATACATACAAAATATTAATTTTATGTAATAATATATATATTTTTATGTATAATTTCATAATTAATTTTATAAATAATTTATTTAATCATTATTAAAATTTTCATTATATATATATATGAGGAATGATACGGTGCGCAATGCGGGAACGTGCGCGAACGACCACGGGCCGTCGATCACGGGTCCATCGCGGGTCCATTGTATCGGACGGTCGGGTGCAATTCACATCGACCGTTGGATGCGATGGACCCGTGATCGGACGAACGATGTCGTTCCCGCACCGTGCGGGACGCCGCATGATATCACTCGACTATATATATATATATATATATATATGGGAAGTGATATCGTGTGGCGTGAGGACGGGTGCTGCGTCGATCACGGGTCCATCGCATCCGACGGTCGGGTGCGATTCACATCGACCGTCGGATGCGATGGACCCGTAATCGGACGGCCCGTGGTCGACGCCGCACCCGTCGGCACGCCGCACCTAATCGTTTCACTCTCTATATATATATATATATATATCATATCGCATATAAATGAATTGAAAAAAATTTAAGGTATTAATTGTGAGCAACTTTTTTAAAATATTTTTTTTAAATTTTACACGTACATCGAATGTGATGGAAAACTAGTTAAACTCTAATCAAATCCGTATGCCTTTTCATCACACCCATGTGATATTTATAGACAATAATGGGTGAAAGAAGGGTAAGAGATCTAAAATTATTAAATGGGTGACTTGAGGACCCGAGATTTTTTTTTTTTTTTTATTAAAATGGTGCTCTCCTGGTTTTGATACCTTGACCTAATAAAAGGGGAGCTGCTAAACAATAACTAAAACTTGATTCTCAATATCTTTAATATTTTTTTATGTTATTTTATTTTAAAATATTTGTATTTTTTTTATATCTATTCAACAATAGTTGTTTTCAAGGATTAAAAATGATTTTTTTTTTCCTTTAAAGACTTTTTTTTTATAAATTTTATCCCCCCTCCCCCGTTTTTTTTTTTTTTTTTAACATAAACAGAGCGTTGGGGCTATGAGAGGTCGAGAGTCCAGGCAGAGGAGAAAGTGGAGACAGAAAGGTCTTGGAACTTAAATCTTTAAATGTTTAGATTTGATTTGATTTGTTTGCCCAAAAAGAAAGTACTATCAACCAAGAAAAAAGAGTGTACGTGTCACTGAAAAAGCAAGTCACAAACAGCTCTTGCATTCACAACAGTGCAATAGTCACATGCATCACCTTGTTCGAGGTACTTGTAAAATCTTATCGCAAACTATCGAATAAAATACACGCATTTACATTGAGCTTCTTAAAATTAAATGCAATCCATTCTTCGCGGAAATTATAGAATTTATAATTTCATATGAAATTATGATGTTAATACTATTCTTAAATAGCGGCGGCTCTAAGAATATTTTTATAGAAGGAGTTATTAAAAAATATTTTTTATAAAATATTTAGAAAACATATTTTTATTATACATTTATCAAAAACATAATTATTTTTACAAAAAAAACAACTTATATAAAAAAAACTTTCAAATAAAGAAGCATTTGATACACAGACAGTTGAAAGAAAGAAGATTATAATGTTGAAGGATTTTATGTATTTATTATGCATGATTATATAAAAATGGAAGAGATACAAATTAACATACAAAAGTGGTGAAAAAAAATGAACCAACAAATCAAAACCAGAACCATAATTAGATACATAAAACTGAGTAAAAAGAAGAGATCAGTTATGTGACCAGCGGCAATTGAGGAGTCTGTCCATCCATCAGTGATACCCGTCTACAAATAACTGGCTAACGAGTCGTAATGTGTCAACCCATTATTTGTAGATGGGCTATGTGATGGGTGTGTTTGCCCCTCCATAGGTGAATGGTGAATATGCAAATGGGTCTCTGTCCCACATTTTTTTTTTTTTTTTTGGGTTAAAATGGGTAGTATTTTAAAGTATTATTTTATTGTTTTAGAGTTCCATTGTATGGGATGTAAGGTGTTAATGAATAAAATTTTTTGGATGGAGCTAAACTGATATGGTTTTTAATAGTTTCACGAATTTGGTTTATTTTCTTTAAACAAACGGGGTCAATTCACCCATCAGTTGGAAGGAGGCGCCGCCCCTGCCCAAGTACTCACAAATGGAAGTATTCAATTCCATGAACCAATCTGAAATACGTGTGTGGATGAATCAAATTGAACAATTATTGAATCAAATTGAATAAAGGTTGAATTGAATGGAGCAAATGCATTAATTGATTGAAGTACCTGTAAATTAAATTAAATAATATATGAATGGAACTGAATTATCGATTGATTGAACTTAAACATTTATGAATATTCAAACTAGATAATTATCAAATTGAACTAAACTACGATATAAATCAAATTGAAGTACTCATAAATTAAATCAAATAACAAACAAATTGACCTTAAATATATACTCAATATTAATTGTACAGTATACTCGAAACTGTTGGTGACTAAATCCAACATTAAAAATCTGTTTGGTAACACGATTCAAGAGTTATTCTGATTTTAATTAAGTAGAAAAAGCAAACGTGTTACCAAATGGGTTTCAAGAAGCTGAATTAATTAAAAAATTATTATACCGCTTTTAGTGCAAAAACATTGTTTTTTAAAAAGCTCAGAAAATGTGTTTTTTTATGAATCAAAGTCTATTTAAGTAATTTTATTCAAAATCTTATTTTTCAAATGTGTTTTCAAATGATCCAAAAAGAGCTCTGCCAACTTTTAATGAGGACCCATAGCTGATATTATGGATTTAAAATAGTCAAAATAGCTCTCCATATGAAATATTTTGAGGCTTTTCAATAATGCCAATGTTCACATACAGTGATTATTTTCTTTTTATATATACTTTTTATCATTATTTTTGGGTAAGTAAACATTTTCATATTAGCTTGATTTTGTAGTTACAAAAATAATTACATTTAAAAAATGGCAAGTTAACTAGTTGGGATATCAACCACCTTGATGAGGTCAAATGGTGGGGTGCCCAAAGTGAACTGATATGCTGTCATAAAATATAAAGCGATGATAGTGGGATGGAATAAATGGGAAATCCATTCCGATCTGATTTTATTGGGACGAGTTTGATTTTCTAAATTTAAAACCCAAACCCGACTTGTTCCAACTCGATAAAGAAATGATATGAGTTAGAGGTTTTAAAGAAAACCTGCCTCACCCCGTTTACTATGTGTAAATCACTTACATCATTCAAAAATATTATAATACATAAAATAAACCCATCATATATTATTATTATTGTTACAATTAACATAATATATAATATATAAACATGTAAAATAATGTTCGAACAAAGATAATTATTTAGCTTATAAGATAAAAAAATTAATATTTGAAAAATCGTGTTTCTTAAACAACTTTCTTTCTAAATTGGATGGGACCGGACAATTTTGGTTTATTTGTTTATTTATTTTATAAGATAATTGTGAACATATATTTTAATTGAATTCATGATAGAAAATAGATGAGTGGGGGTAAAAAAAGAAAAAAGAAAAAAGAAAAAAAAAGAGTAGGACCACACACGACTGACAAGAGCTGGCAGAAAAAGACAAAAACACATCTTTTTTATATTCATTACGATCACAATAACATGTTTCACATTATATGCATGACTTCAGAGCCGGCCTTATCCTAAACATAACCCCACGTTCCTAAAAATAAAATTGTATTAAACTATTTGAATAATTTTAGGATAAAGAGTTAATACTTATTTCTAAAATCAAATCAATTAATATATTTGTTTTTAGAGATATTAGTTTTAAGTCTCCATAAACTATATGATTTAGCTATCAATTATTTATTTTTTCATATTTAGGTTTTTAATCCCTACATTTAAATGATATGTTCCTTTTTAGTATTTGGAATGGGACTATTTCTAAATTATCATTTAATTGTAAGGATTAAAACTTAAATATGAAGAATTGAAAGATTTATCGTTAAATCCTATAGTTTACGGGGACTTAAAGCTAAAAATAGTTGGTTTTTATCATTTTATTAGTTTTTTATAATTTATATAAATTTTTACATTTATATAAAAATTTAGTTTTACATTTGAATTTACAAGAATTTGTAGTTTTTTCGATCCCATATTTTAAGGAAATTTTTTTTATTGTTCATTAAAAATGTTACTTTTTTTTGTTTTATATTTAATTTTCTTTTTTTTTTTTAATGTCAATTATTAGTTACTCACTGTATTTTTATTTTTAGGATGCATTTCTTAAATTCGTCTCGTCTCATTGCCATTGGACGAATATGAAGCGCGGACATTCACAAAAATATTCTGTTTCGGTTCTAATCCACTGTCCTAACTAACATATAATATATATATATATATATATATATATATATATAATAATAATAATATTTAAAATAGTCTCGACCTCTACTGGTCATTTACATAGTCGGGATCATCCAACTTATCCTACCCAATATTTTTACCTATAAATACACCCAACTCGATCAAAGAAACCACAAACCATATCAAACAAACCTACCTCCACCACCAACAGCAATGGCAACACCACTGTCCCTAGGCCTTCTAATCCTCTCGGCCTTGCTCCTCGGCCTCTTCGCGCCGCCTTGCGAGGCCAAAAACATCCTATACAGGGAAGACAATACCCTCTATGCGGGCTACTCCCTCACCCAAGGCAACTACAGACTCACCATGCAAATCGACTGCAACCTCGTCTTGTACGACAACGGCGAATACGTCTGGAGCACACAAACCTCGAACCTGGCCCACGATTGCCACGCCACATTGAAGAACGACGGGAGACTCGTCCTCTACCCCGACACCGGCGGTAACAGCATTTGGGATAACGGAAAACCCGGCGGCAACCTTGACGCAGACTACGCTCTGGTCCTTCAGGTGTGTTGGAATCGCTCTGATATCACTTGTTGGATCTCTTAATGAGGGTCAATATTAATATACATGATAACTCACTCTCCAAGTAAAGGAGAATCATTAACATACGTTAAAAAATAAATGTGATATGATTTTTCTAATTATTCTCTTAATTATTCTATGTCAAACATAATATCAAATATATTATATTTTTTTCTTTTGATTTGAAACTTCCAATAAGGCGGACCGCAACGTGGTCATCTACGGCCCGGCTAAGTGGTCGACCAACACGAAGTCAACCGCCGCTAACGACGCAAACCCCAACAACATCCTGGGCACGGACGAGATCCTCTACGCGGAACACTCACTGACCTACGCCCAGTACACACTGGCCATGCAAGTCGACTGCAACCTGGTCGTGTATGATAATGGGAATCCTGTCTGGCACACAAACACTGCTGGAAAGGGGTATCGGGACTGCTACCTGAAGATGCAGAGCGACGGGGACCTCGTCGTCTACAGCAAAGATGGAAGCCATCGGCTATGGTCGTCCAACACAGGCGACGGTGGCCACAAAAACTATGAACTGATCCTTCAGCCAAACCGGAACGTGGTCATCTATGGCCCGGCTATTTGGCAAGCCAACACGCATGCTGTGAGCAGTCATACCAATGACATCGTAATGGTGACGGAGGTTTGAGTGGAAGGAATGGATATGGCCAGCCGCCGCAAAATATTCCGTATGTGTGTGTTGTAGTGTTCTTGTTGGGTATGTATTAAGAATAATTGCGGCATATCCTCTTCTGTTTAGTCGACTATATATGAATGTCGTCCCTCTTGCTAGCTAGTTTTAATGGATATATATATATATATATATATATAATTATTACGTGCGGCGAACGGCAGGTGCGGCCGCGACGTGGGTCGTCCGATCGCGGGTCTATCGCATTCAATGGTCGACGTGAATCGCACCCGATCGTACGATGTGATGAATCCGTGATCGACGGCCCGTGATTGCTGCCGCACCCGTCGTTCGCCGCACGTAATCACGTCCCTATATATATATATATATGGAGTCGCGATTACGTGCAGTTTACGGTCGGTGCGGTGCGCGATCACGGGCCATCGATCACGGGTCCATCGCATCCAACGGTCGACGTGAATCGCACCCGACCGTCCGATGCGATGGACCCGCGATCAGACGGCCCACGTCGCGCACCGCACCGACCGCAGACCGCAAACCGCACCTAATCGGTTCACTATATATATATATATATATATATATATATATATATATATATATATATATATATATAGAGGAATGATACGGTGCGCGACGTGCGGTCGTGCGCGAACGACCACGGGCCGTCGATCACGGGTCCATCGCGGGTCCATCGCATCCAACGGTCGAGATGAATCATCTCGACCGTTGGATGCGATGGACCCGCGATCGGACGAACGACGTCGTTCCCGCACGACGCACGTCCCGCATATTATTATCCGACTATATATATATAGATATATATATATATATATATATATATATATTATATATATATATATATATATATATGAGTGATTAGGTGCGGCGTGCGGTCGCGTGCGGCGTCGATCACGGATCCATCGCATCAGACGGTCGGGTGCGATTTACATCGACCGTTGGATGTGATAGACCCGCGATCGGACGACGCACGTCAGATCCGCACCGTGCGGCTCGCCGCACGCTATCACTCGGGTATATATATATACACACATGTGATTTTAAGAAAGATAATTTTTTTTTATTACTGAAAGACATTTATTTCAAAAGTTGAAAATGTGAATGTATAATATTTTGTGGAATCTTGTCAATTTAATTATTTTTCCAAACTTTATTGTGATACTATATATTTAATGTTAAATTAAATTTTATCGGTTAGTTTCTGAAATTGATGACACAATTAATGAGCCTTAATTAGCAAGCTTCCAGAGGGCAGTCCTCATTATCATACAAAACCCTCTAATCATATCTGAGCGTAGTAGAATTGTATTTCAAATGTTCAATCGGAGAAAAAGGGGGGGGGGGGGGGGGGGGGGGGGGGGGGGGGGGGGGGGGGGGGGGGGGGGGGGGGGGGGGGGGGGGGG